>JAMKCH010020589.1:0-48931 GCA_023653785.1 Ophioderma brevispina | reverse complement strand
TTTTGTTTTTCATCCAGATGTGGTTTGATATCGGATGTAGACACTGTTTTGAATCTTCAACTAACATCATCAAAACTCCCTACAGTGACCAAAATTTTGCCCCGACTTCTTTTGAGAGACGCCAGCGATCAAACATTTGTCCTTTACACGGGCAAATTCAACATGAGTCTGGTCATCCTTTTTTCTGACAAGACTGAATTTTTGTCTATATGCCTCTGGCACCAATTCAGATGCTTGAGCACTGACTGCTCGTAACCTCGTAATAATCACTACATCTGTCTAAATGACACTGGCGAATATATTTCTCGGCTTTACCAATGAACACTGACTGTAGCAACAAGGTCCAAGATTCTTGGGCCATTTCAAGCTATTTGCAATTTCTCAAAGTGTAAGAAGTATTTGTCATATTCTTGTTCCTGAATTTTGGAACCAGGCGAATATTTTTCGCCCCATCAACCAGATTTTTGGAAGAGTATGATGAGCTAGGCCTGTTGTTTCAATTTTTCTAACTCTACTTGAGCTTCAAGCTCATTCTTTTTCATCTCCATTTGCTGTTGTAATTCCATCTCTTTTTGTCTCATTTCATTTTTGCATTTTTATTTCAATTCCTTTTCTTTTTTGGTTTTTTGTCAATTTTCTTTATGTTTTTGTTCCATTCTTCTTTTTCAATTCTATTTCCAATTCCTTTTGAATTTCAAGTTCTTTTAACTTGAATGCATCACTTTTGCCTGTTCCAGAACCTCTTCGATCCTTTCCCAAATATGAAACTATCCCAAACGTCTTCCTGGACAAATTTTTCAATTAAACTATTTTTGATGACTGCTTTATCATAGCCATGTTTGCCTAAGTACTAAATGCTTGGCTAGTTTCATTAACTCAGGGTTTCTCAGCTCATCAAATTTCTCCCACGTTATTTGCCCAATGAACACGTCGGGCATCAAACTCCATTGTGATTGTAATCTACAACACAATATACTAACTTGAACCACATTACAATGGTAGTACATGTAATTACACACAAAAATCGTGTATGCCAAAATGGGCACAATTTTGCAATATTATAACAATTTTAGGGTGTGTAAATTCTGAACAACAAGGACTTCAAATTTATCTCAATGCAATTCCCGGTTGACGAAGCCCCCAATTCTGTTATGACTTCTCGTGGACGCCTAAGGCAGAAATAACTTCAAAACACAAATAAACGGAGCCTTGTGCACAAATTGATCTCCAAATTATATGTAATAAACAGTTTTACTGATCTTTACTTGATTGAGTTCAAGATTTGGTATGTCCAAAACAAAATACATAAACACAATAGTTAAGATTACTTAGGTTTACTGTGTCCTGTGTTGAGCGTTGCAGTTCAACGCTTGATATGTCATCACAGCGAAGACTCCAAAATGACAGCGCACAAGCTCATACAAAACTCCTCAGGTATATATTCCAAGGAATTTCTAAGTCCTGAAGGTAATCTTGTCAGAGTTCAAGACGACGGGGCTTTCCCTCGACGACAAATGTCCACAATAATAAAATCCAGGTAATATCCACCATCAGTCTGTCGCTATGTCCTCATCTAGGACCACAAATGGAATCCCTTTTTTGATTCAAAAACTGAAGCTCTTGGCTTAAAAGATCGACAAGCAGACAATTTTAGTAATCAAGCTCCGGCGCATCCAAAATATTAAATCCTGGCACTAGATGTAGAACTCAAATTACCATTATTGTAGAGAAAAACTAGCTATCCATACTGTATAGCTGGACAAACTGCTGACGGTGAGACTCTGATTAAAACTGCTGGCAGAGAGTTTTTCCAGTGATAGTATTTAACTACTCACAGATAGATCCCCTTTCTAACCAATATTCATTACATCATTCTTATGCCATAAAATGACATTTGCACCATCAAATCAGATTTCACAATCCAAACTATACATTCCTATGTATAACTTTGTGGGGGAATTACCTAGGTTCTGCAAGTTTGATCTTAAAACATAAACAAGTTGATGAAGTACTAGTTTACATCTTGGGGCAATTCCCCACTTCCCCTATTGTGCATCTAAACAGGTGCAGTTAGCATAACAACTCTAGGGAATCCCCTACTCTCCTTTTTATCATAAACAAGTTGCTTTTCCAAAGAGAAATCTTTTCTAAATAAAATTGAGGAAAATAATATTTTAATCAAATGTTGAGGGTAATTAACAATAGGGAATGGGCGGTATCAACAACAATTTTCCAATCCAGACTATCCGGACATGCTAACACACTTCCCGTATTCTGGTATATAACTCGTATTAAACCAATAAACATGGTGTTTGGTGGTGGTCGTTGGTGGTTTCTACTTTCTTTTATACGTTATTGTTGTTGTTGCTGTTATTGCTGCTTTTTTAAAAGAAGGTACAAATCGTTAAGGTAAAGATTTAAAAGAAGAACAAGATTACAAATAAAGGAAGAGGTGATTAGCCAACCAAAGAGAGTGAGCAAGCCCAATTAGGTGAAATTTTGTGCTATTTGAGGAACATTTTGTTCTTTGAATTAATAATGTCATTTTGTTGACTGATTTTGACAAAATTGGTGGTCAAATGGATCAGGGGATCACGCTACATCAAATAAGAGTTAGGGAAAAGTGATCGTACACAGATCTATTATAGCCCACCCCTATATAAATGTGTATACCACATTGTTTTGAAGAGCATTTCGTCATAACTATTCAACAGAAAAATATTTCTCTTGTCCAAAAATTTCACAGGGAATCTTGTTGATGCCAAATTTGGTTTTGGATGGAGTAAATTGGGGTGGGGGGGGGCACGAGGTTTTCGATTGAGTCACGCACCTTTAACATTAGTATGTCTACACAGCAATCAAGAATCTGTTTGAATGGGTATTGCAATGTTTGTAGAAATGTGCTGTTTGTAATGCTTTTAATCCTTTTCTTTCAGGTCTCTAACAATTCAGTTGAAAAATGTCCAAGCTGAGTGATGCTCAGCGTGCTAAGATTGAAAGGAACCGACAGAGGGCACTTCTTCTAAGACAGTCCCGCCTAACAAGCCGACCCTACCCTGAAACAAAGCCAGATAAAAGGTATGTTACAGTAACTATATGAATGATTGATCCAGTTACATACTCTTATAATGTAACACTTAGAGTCAACGATGTTAGTGTGTTATGCAGTGGTTATAGCAATAAATCGCAAGTGTTCATTCAATGCGCTGGCATACGCAAAACGTCTGTCTGAACGTGTTGACATCACTGGCTCGAGGAAGTAAATAAGGAGTTTCCGTAACCGACCCATCTGACACACTTTTTTTCTGACACACTTATGAATTAGGAAACCTTAACAGAATAAACCTGTGCTTTATTCCGTGAAAGGTTTACAAATTAATATCTTAGTGTGCTAGAAAAAAAGTGTGTCAGATGGGTCAGGTTACAGAAACTCCAAGTAAATAGACCTTAGGTAAAAATGAATATGAAAGAAAAGCTTGGATATCATACTTATGCAAATAGCTACTTCCAGATTAAATTGAACATTTAAACGGAGTATAATGCATCCCATCAAGAAATCAATATTGCTTTTTTGCATGAAAAAAAAAGTAAAACAGGTTGCAGCATTCTTTCAAGATTTGTTTTGTCAACATCGTCACCAATTGGCATTGACAAGATTGCCCACCTTTGAGTCAAAGATTTTAGCTGAGTGAAAGTCAAACTGTTTATAATTAAAATATTGGTGTAACACTGACCTAGTTTCGGTACCGCAACCCTAGTTGTATCCCCATAGCTCTACAACAAGCGTTGCGGGCAATTTGGGATCCCGGCAAAAAAACTTATGTACATTTCCAGAGGCAATTATGCATGCAGACGTTTGGTCACACATATGCCCAATTGAGCAATATCATAGGGATTAATGTTAACTAAGGCACTTTGGGGTCTTTACTATCAATGCGATTACTCACGTTTGAAGGGAAAAATCAGCAATTTTCGTCGGCTTCTATCCAGGATTCTATCGCAGCAGCGGCCATGTGTTTACATCTCTTGAGGGTATCTGTAAACAGACGCTCCATTGGCCACTGACCCGTATAGAGGTCAGGTCATATGGTGTATCGGCTGTGACAGGCCGCCGATCCCGGTGTGCAATTTTCACGTTCGTTCAACATGCTCTGTTTGGAGCTTAGGTGATTGCGAATATTGCAGACTACAAAGCAGGGACAGCATGAAACGGTCACCGAGCAACTCACTGTACTAAGACAATGACATCACAGGTCTAGCTCAGAAGTGTAAATCATTCTGTACACGAGACGCAGTGAATTTTATCAGTAAAAGATTTTCATTAATCGAGTGTTACGTTAAGACTTAAAAGAATTTAGAAAGATGTGTACTCTAATTGTTCAAATTTCTGTTTTGAAAAAAAAAATTGTATTTCCAATGGCGGCGCCTGGGCATCGCCACTTCGCTGTGCCAACGTGCCTGGATGCAACAACAATACGATTTGCATATGCGCAACATTCAAATGCAAATTTTGACAGCAAAATCCCGGATGGTAAACGAAAGCAGTAGCGACCACATGATCAACGTGAGACTGCAGCGTGTGTCAGTACCTTGGGTAAGTATTTCATTGCATTTTCGGCATGTTACCCTAACAATTCGACATAGTTGCTATTCATAGAATTGCTACTGTGGCTTTACTACTGTCACTGGAGACGTTTAGGAAACTGTAAGTACTTTCTAAAAAGGAATTTTGAAGAGCACATAAATTGATCCATTGTTCCCGTTCAGAAATATCGGCTTCGTAAAGGGTACTTGATCGACCACTAGCACTGACCTAATTTGTTAAAACATACAATTTAAGGTCTTATGACTTGTCACAGGATTATGATACTGCTAGGATACTGTTAGGAATTTCTTCAAAGGGAATTCAAAGTAAAATGTTTGTCTTTCAGCTTTGAGGTAGCTTCATCTTCCAACAATGTCCTTGCTGGTACCAAGGTAATTGACACAGGGGCAGGATTCCTGTTAGAAGAAGATCCTGAAGAGGATACAACTGCACCGGTCAAGGTTGTACATGAACCAGGTAATCACATTAGACCAACCTCAAGGTTGTACATGATCCAGGTAATCACATTAGACCAACTTCAAATTTATTGGAGATGATGTCCATTAACAATGCAAAGCAAATTCCATCCTTGTTGAAATAATTGTTCCGAATAAATAATCATAAAAAATCGTGCAATTAATCAAACAGCAGTTTTAAACAACAATTATAAAGTTACTTTAGCATATTTGAACTAGAAAGCCTTAAAGGGGCATTTCGTCCCCCCAACTTACCTAAAAAAAGTTTAGATTTTTATATCATCTGAACCGTTAGCCTTAGTAATCCATGTGTACCGGTACCTAATCTTACTTCAAACTCGGTCATATCTGTAAGAAATTTGCAATTTTGTATTTTCTGTCCGTAAACGGACAGAAATTACAGCACAGTGGCCTATGGGACCGTGGGAAACAAGCATTTGCTCATAACACAAAACCGCAAGAACAGAATCCGCTAACATTTTGTGAATAAGCTTTTCTCAAGTATATCTAGTGAAACATAAATAAAACAGAATGTGCTGGAATCATGAAATGCTCATAACACAAAACCACAAGATCGGAATCCACTAACATTTTGTGAATAAGCTTTTCTCAAGTATAGCTAGTGAAACATAAATAAAACAGAATGTGCTGGAATCATGAAATGCACCTTTAAGGGAGCACAGTACAAAATCCTTCCACGGTGGAAAGTGCAACACGGCTATAATTCCTATAAAACCTAGAATTGAGCGTAATTTGTGAGTTATGTGGCAGATATTTGTCTTAGAGATTTGCTTTTAATTGGTGTCATTCATGTGCATATTTTTTCATATTTAAATTTAAAAAATGGATGAGAAATTGTCTTGGCATATGTAGGGGGCTCAGGAATCTGAAGGAAAAAACAGTGCATAAGTTTCAAATCTAATTTGCAAAAGAATGACATTGTTGATTTATGTTCTAATCAAGATATTTTAAAGACCATGAATTGAAAATTCTCTACTGTAAATTTTATTGCTCTAGGTAAGGCAGGGCAAAGATATGATGGATACAACATCAGGTCAGGATTCCTATGAGGGCCTGCTACTGGTATCCTGGTAACCAGTACTACCTGTCCCAGGGCCGAGTTGTCGGCGGCTAAACCGTCACCCCCATTGGGTTTCTGATCTGATGAGGAGGGTAGCTGGTTACCCTGGTAGAATGAAAAAGAAGATCTACCTTCAAGGGCGTCAGCTCTGGAGAGCTAAAGACGGCCATCCAGCACATGCTGCCTTGAATGGTGGGCATGGGTTGCCCAAAGGCTAGGCCCACCGCCGAAAACTGTGGATTGACGTCAGGAAGGGCATCCAGTCAACTATCTTTTGCTCCAATAAATCCTCACACAGCAGTATTGCTGAGTGTGAGGTGTATCCGGCCACCCCCGTTAGCGGGGACAAAACCGGATTTAAAACTTTGGTTAAACAAACAACAACAGAGCCCACAAATAGAGTGTGTGTTTCAATAGGCAGACCATTTTGTACTGTGCCGCCTTAAAAGTGACTTTGTGTTCCATAGTCTTGTCCTCATGACTTACCTAAACAAAGTTGAGACTTTATTTCATCTTAACCGTTGGTGTAAGAATTATTTTAATGCCTGATCTTACACGCAGACTCCATTGTTTCAACAAGAAATTGTGAATTACGTATATATTCATTGTCTGTAAATGGACAAATTATGACACACGATCTATATTGTTTGCTTCTAACTTCAAAGCAACATTGGCATCGACTGTTTGAGAAACAAACACAAACTATCATATGTGTAATTTAATGATTCCATCTAGAAAAGTGTTGGGGTAAAATTTTCATTCAAGTTCATCTCAAGATCATGTGATCCACATGGTCAAAAGAAAGGTCAAATGTTATTAAAGGTGTGTGTCCGATCGTCTTTGGAACCCCCCCTGATTTATCCGGAAGTAGTATCGATTTTGATATCAGATGAAAGGCCGTATTTTTCTCATTGTCGTCCTGAAATTTGAGCCCTCGAATCCGTTTCATTCCCAAGATATAAACAAAAAAACGCCGTTTTAGTGGTTAACCACTTTTAATAGCACAGTATTGAATAGGGCTTTGCAACATGCATTATTGCGTCTACCATCAAAACCGCATGTTTGTTTCCCACGGTACTTGATGGGGTGTGTATGTGCAAGTGCCAGGCTCTCATATCAAGTAGAGAACACAATACACATAAATCGGAACAACCACTTTAAACTTGTTATGCTCTTACATAAAATATAATGGTATGTTGGTTGTTCATTCTATTTCCTTTTAATTCCAAATAAACAATATCAGAAGATTTGGGCCAATGGTTACCAAGATATGGTCATTTCAAAATCTTTGGCTCTGCACTTTTTGGCCGAATCACAAAAAAGAGCATGCTGTAGCATGAAAAAAACTATCTGTTTGATGGAGCTATAACTTGCCATTTCACTTTTTCAGCCAAATTTCCTGCCAATGAACAAATTGTGAGCTAATTTGAAATTTGAAGGGAGTTGGGTGTAAACTTGGGGTGATTTGATATGGATGACCTGGTAGTGAAATAACAAGAAATTGAATGTTCTTAATGCTTTGCCATTTTTCAGGTCCTGTGCTTGGTGGTGATCCATTCAGATGTGAAGAGATGGTGGAGAGGGTTCCAGGATTCTTATTTATACAAACATTTTGATCACCCTATTTGTGATGATTGCAGGTAAAAATACTTCTTAGTAGATTAGTGGCATAGATAATTTGCTTTATAGTTAATGCAGCCATTCAATGAGAAACTTTAACCTACCATCTCTCCCCGCGGGTTCTTAGTGGAAAAATGGGTAGGGGATGTGTGGCCAAGAAGGGTATCCATTTTAGCCCTTCTGGTGGTATATTAAAAGGGGGGGCTGCTTGTTCCGATTTATGTGTATTGTGTTCTCTACTTGATATGAGAGCCTGGCACTTGCACATACACCCCATCAAGGACAGTGGGAAACAAACTTGCAGTTTTGATGGTAGACGCAAATAATGCATGTTGCAAAGCCCTATTCAATACTGTGCTAATATTGATGTAACCACTTTTAAAACGACGTTTTTTTTGTTTATTTCTTGGGAATGAAATTATTTGGAGGCACTCAAATTTCAGGACGACAATGAGAAAAATCCGGCCTTTATCTGATATCAAAATCGATACTACTTCCGGGTAAATCAGGGGATCCCAAAGACAATCGGGAACATGCACCTTTAATAGGTCCTTTTTTCTTGGATGTTTGGAAAGGGTTTTGGAAAGGGTTTTGAAAGGGTTGCATTTTCGTTAAAATACATTTTCCAGTAGTTAATCAGGTATAAAGAATATCAACCACTGAAACCAGTATGAAAAAGTGCTTCCAGAGTTGCTCAAAATACGTTTCAATGGGTAGTTCTCTCTCAGCTTCTGGGGCTTTGCCCCATAACCTCCACCAAAGCATGTTTTACAGTAAGTCTGGCCTCGAGCATGTTATTTTGTGCCCCCTTTCTTCAAAAAAAATCCTCCCCCAATATGAAAACTTGCAAGATGTCATTAGCACAGGCATATAGAAGGGTTAGCTATGTACAGACTGTCTAAAAAAAAAACTATACAATCAAAGATTGATTTTTTTACCAAAATCTTAAGTTCATCCCAACTGGAAGTTAAGGTAGAAAGATCCTAATCAAAAATGTTTTTTCCTTAAAGAAATCAATTTTCTGTTTTGTCCAGTTTTTAGTAATTTCAATCATGAAAAATCCAAAAATGCTCATTACTAGTTTAATAATGTTTGTTGCCTTAGCAACGCATGTTTTAGGACCTGAGTTACGGATATTTTGCAAAACTTACAGAAATAAAAAAAAAAATGGAAACACTTTGTTCTATACAGACAGGGAATCAGGGCAACACAACCTACTTTACATAGGGGTTAAGGAAAGTAAGTATGGCGGCAAGAACACTGGTGATGTAATTGACCAGTAAGTATCCAAAAAACCTATTTTTGCCTATTTCTCAGTTTCTATTTTTGGACCAAAGTGTCATTTTTGATGCACAATATCTCCAGTTTTGTTCTTCAATAAAATGCCATTTGCCAGAGTTGTTCATTAGATGACTACTGCTGTGCTGACGTTTTTTATTTTTAGAAGTTGAAATAAACTCACAACCTAAACTCACAGATTATGTGTGTTTCCAATTTTTATTATATATAAGGAAAGTAAAAGCGAGGTGTTAGATCGAATCATCTCCCCAAGTGACATGGTTTTATCTGACAAGCAATCATAGGTATATATGTGTGAAGGAGTGGTGCCATATGTTATTCATGTGCAATGGGGGTAAAGTGAAGGAGAAAGGTTAAGCCCTCAAATGAAGATGGATGAAGATGGGTGATGGGTCAGTTATGAGAGTTACAGATGGTAGGGATTTACTCGGGGCAACCAGGGTTAAGTTTAGTTTATTACAGAAGTCTACCCCGATTTGGAGTTATTTAGCATTAAACATATTAATGAGCTGTGAAAATTCATGTAATTTTCATATTTTTTGAATATTAATCAAAACCTTTTCATAAATTAGAAAAAATAAACTTTTTGAATATTTTAAAGGCATATTGTGTAATTATCATAAATACCAAGTTTTATGTTGATAGGTGGTACACTTTGGTCAGGAGAACGCATCAAAATTTCTTCAAATAAACAAAACATTGGCGGCCATATGGATCTCTCATTGCATAATTTATTCCGAAAGTGTCGGATTGCACATAATTGCACAGATACTTTAATATTATGTTGAAAAGACATGAAAATGTTTAAAATTAAGACTTAGTTTGATTAGGACCTTTCTACCTTAAATACTCTTTTTAGGAATGTTCCAGCTTCATAAAATTTTAGTTGGTGTAATTTTTTTTTTTTTTTTTTTTTTTTTTTTTTTTTTAATTTTTTAGTTTTTTGAAAAAAAAACCCCTGGGCCAGTTTTGGCTATCCTGATATCAACAGAGTTGCTATTTAAAATCAACTTCAAGACATTATTTATGAAATTAAAATTAAAAAAGGGATAAAAGTGCTGGCGCCTTGTGATAGAACATAATTTAGAGTTATAATGTCACCAATCCCAATAAAATAAGTAGCATTGAAATTTCATTCCAAACAGGTTTTCAGCAGAAGGAAGAGAACCATAAAAACACACTCATTGAAAGTAAAACGCGGTTTTGTTGAACACCCCAAAAACATTTTTCTTGATTGTCTGTTCAACACTGGTTTCTTCAATGTGTTTCTCCCTGGCATTTGGAGGTAGTGGGGAATGGGGACGGGAAAATAGCCCTCCCCATTAGAGCATTTTCCCACATATTTGTCCCTCATAACAGAGACTTGTGGCTGTCCCCTTTAGTTTCAGAGCCAGTGAAATTTAATGAATTTCATGATTATGTATTGGCTGAGAGTGGAGTCCCTCTTTCCAAACAGCCATAATTCTGGGGTTTCACTGTTTGAAAACAAATATCGATTAGATCAGTGCTATGATAATCTCTTAAGATTTTGTTTGAAAACAGTTTAATTCTACAAGATGCTACACACCTACTTTAAGTTTCTTGAACCTTCAGGATGTTCAGGACGAAAATGGCCCAAGTGGTATTATTTTATCCTTGTGTTCACTTGACAATATTCCAGGTAGGAGATGGATGAATAAAACCGAGGATTTAGCTTAGTGATATGATTACAAAATAACATCAAAAGATTTCACAGAAATGCATAGTTTTAGATTTTTTTAATTTTTTAGTTGGATGTTAGTTTTTTTGGGGACAGTTGTACATGTTATAGGTATAGAGATGGGTGATTTCAGATTTTAAAGCCTGGTGGTTGCCAAAACAATTTATGTGTACTTATCATTCCATCTAAATACCCTATGGACAAGTCTGCAGTTGTGCTAAAACACAGTTTTCTGTCTGGTTAGGGGGGGGGGGTAGGACACAATTTGCTGCGATTGGGCTTGGGGATTTCCATGCCTAAGAAAAATGATTGCTCCGTGGACAAGTCTGTTTTGTGAACTTATTGTTCAAGTGGACCATATCTTGAGAACCACCGCCCTAATGAACATTTTTTTCAGGAAAGCTGCCTCAATTACCCTATTCTTATGATAAATAAAAATCCACAGATATCAAAATTTTTAAAAAGTGGAAACATAGCACTTTCATTTTGGGTAATGTTTTATTGGGTACCCGTATATTGACAATGCTAATGAAGTATTTGAGCATTCTAGTCTAGTCTAGTTTAGCCTAGTCTAGTCTGTAGTGTTTCGGGGTCTAGCTGATGTTATAGGTACAATGCTAACCAATTCTGGATTAGCATGCCGGAGTTACCTAATTTGACATCTGACCACGGATACTAAACACAAACAGAAGAAAACGAAAAATGAAATAACTAAATCCCATACACAATGATTTATGCCATCGGACCACATTTCATTAACAGAACTTCTGCTTGTTTGTCTAGGGGAGAGAGGATTTGTTTCTGATATCAATAGGGTTGGTTGACTCAATATAAAACATAGCTTTCCACTTCATTACTTGGTCTGAGTATCAGACAAGTTCACACACAATGTAATATTTCATTTCACAGTTCAATCCATACTTATATCTCAAAGTTAACAACGTTCATTTAAGTGTAAACTCTGATTACCAATATTGTTACAGACTATGCACAGGTTTTACTTTCATGACGCCAAGGTCATTGCGTGGTCACATCTTTTCATTTACAGTTTCACGACCCGATTTATACTACAGTTCAAGTTCCATGATGATGCGGGTCCAACTACTTTGAAAATAGATTGTTTCTCTCCAGTTTTTTTAAAGATGTAATTTTTGGACATAAACCTTGTAAACTCCTTCGTTTGTATTAACTGAAGCTGGATTACGATTTATATCACCTCAATATCGGTATTCAAGTTCAGTTACAGCTTGGTTACAACAACAACAACTTCCGCACGGTTATGCTATGCATGACTAATTGCAGTTCTTTACCGTTAGGGTAAAACATGGTAGAGCAGTACACCAGTAGCACTTTACATGTTCCTGATGAATCTCATTATGTACTTTCCAAAACAACCAAACACCAAAACAGCACAGTTACGAACGCTGTAATTTTAATGTCAATAATAAACAATAATAATAACTTATTCTGAATTGCCAAATTTGTTCCTCTTTGACAGGAACGAATCCTTTATGCAGAGAATTATCTGCAAATACAACATTAATTTAAACATAATCCACCTATTTTCAACACTGCCATGATGTCATTAAAACATTGGGTGTGTCAGAGATAAAAGACTCAATTGCTGGTTTGAATATCACATGATCTTTACCTTTTCTGACAAATTGCCAAATTCATTACTCTTGTACATTTTTGTGCAACCAACAGATTCTTGGAGAATTTTATAACATTCATCAATTATTTTAATGATTGCATAATCCAAATTTTAGAGGAATTTGATTAAAGACACATCAGTGATTTGCCTAAAATCAGAAAATAAAAAAAATAAAAAAATCATAGATTTTTGCGTATTTGGAACAGTATAGTAATCATAAACATACCCTGCAAGTGAGACGTCTAAAGCAACCTAATCAGGACAAAACCGGCTTATCTTAGTCATTACTGTCCCGTACGGCCAATTACTAACAACATGTAATTGAATGGGGATTCATTCTCTGAATATTGCTGTTTTCTTTCTTTACTTCTTTTCTGATCAACTTTTTCAGTTGGAAAATATCCTAATAGGGTCCTCAGACTTGTCCTTCACTTTTAAGATATTCCTACAAATTTTAAATATTTTTTATCTTTCGGGATAATCATTGATAGTGTCTTTATCAACCTTGGATTCCAACCTCAGACGTTATTTTTAATTTAATCAATTTTCCTCTCAATTGCACATATCTTCCAAACAGTTTCGAATTATACATGTACTCACGTTTTTGATTTCCGGCTTAAACTCCTAAGGTAAGCATCCAGACGTCGTCGGACTTGCCTCACAGTACCCACAGCTTTAGTGGCCCACCCATGGTTACCGACCGACAATATATTACCAGACTACCCTCGCCTAACATACATTTTAAATCACAAATTGCAATTGTATGCCAGTATTTAAGATTGATAGGTTTGCAAGACTCGCAAACTTCCGCCTATCATCTAATTCATAACGGCGCGCTGGTTAAGGCCACATCGTCTGATGCGTTGAGAGATCAACTCCAGGATGAAAAAAAATTTTCGTCTGGCAAATGTCTGGCGCGAAAATACAAAGGCTGTAGTGGATCACGTGAAATCGTGATAAATCGAGGGCGTAGTACACACAAAGCGCCTTCAGCTGTATAGGACATACTGTAATACACCAGAGGAGAACCTCAAATAAATAAAATTAAAAAAAACTAAGTAGCTAGTAACAACACGAACATGCATGTATTCAGGCTGGAAAAGTGGGAACTCTAGAAACTACATTCTAGTGAAATTTTGACATTGGAGGGAATTTTGGTCTAAAATAAAGAAATACATAAGAAATCTGGGAAATTTTGCCATTCGGGAGAGAAGAGAGAATTTGCCATTCGGGAGAGAAATTTGCCATCCCTTAGGGAAAATTTTCCATCCATAGGGAAATTTTTGCATCATGAGGGAAATTTTGATTATGTTCCCGGAAAGGCATTGTTATCCATGCACTTCTTTTCGGGTGTGTTGTGCAAGTTTTCTTTGTATTGATTTGAAATTATACAGAACAGTGATGAGAAACATGCCTTGATCACCAAGACAGATGCTAAGCAAGAATACCTCTTAAAAGATGCAGACTTTGACAGGAGAGAGCCCACCCTGAAGTTCATCTTAAGAAAGAATCCACACAATCCAAGATGGGGAGATATGAAATTGTTTCTAAGATTGCAGGTATAGCATTGAGATTCCTGGGAGAATGCATTTCAAATTACCACCTGTGTTGGTGCCTATGAAACAACTCCCTACTCCCTTTCTCTGCTTCCTCTCCGCCTCCACATCCTGCCTCCCTCTCTGCCTCCCTCCCTCCCTCTCTGCCTCCCTCCCTCCCTCTCTGCCTCCCTCCCTCCCTCCAGCTGTCCCCCAGGCTTCCTTCTCTCTTTCCCCTCTCTCTTTCTCCCTCTTTCCCCTTCCTCCAGTAAAACAAAGTGCTACAGTGAATGCACACTGATTAAGGCATGGGTTATGGAACCTTTCATGGGACACCATGCTTCACCTGTACAAACATGCTTACAGGTGGACTGTAATAGTTTGTAATATTACGCCTAAAGTTTCAGAGTTATAGGCTAAAAAGAACAAAAATCAATAAGGGACAATTTCAGTTGTACAGGGGTCAAATTTTTAAGTTGCTCTGATTTTCGATAAAAAATAGTTGAAATTATTGGTGGAGCTCATAGGATTAAAATAAGGAATAGTTTTGGCTGTCTTAAATGCTTGCTTAACAAAGTAAGAGGAAAACAAGGTCAAGCCCCATTGAATGCAATGGATGTTCACCTTCTGTGCCCCTACATCTGAAACTATGCATTTAAGACAGTCAAAACTATTCCTTATTTTAATCCTATGAACTCTGAAACTTTAGGCTGTACATATTACAAACTATACCTTTTCTGAATCCTTATGGTTAGACACATAAACTGGTGTACTTTAAAGCATGATTGGATGAATTTAAAAATTTAACCCCTATGTACAATCTTTGTCTTGGCCCCTCTCCTTAAAGGGGCAACGAGAGATTTTGAGGCAACCAAATATTGTGTTATAATAGTAATTTCAAATAGTTTTAGACACTCAATGGATTTCTGACCTTGTATTATGATACAAAAATGTCTTAAAAGAGAGAAAAATGTGATTTTGATTTGCTTATAATTCAATGTAAAACATAGGCTGAATTTTGTATTTGCTCCTATACAAAATTAGAAATTGCTGAATTTTTGTACCAAAGAAATATTTCTTAGCTTAATCCTTTCAGATGGGGATATGTTTGATAGAAAGCTTTACAGCAGGGCAAAAATCAGAACTTTCAATTTTTTTGGGACACCTAATATGTGAAATCTCTCGTTGCACCTTTAAGGCACCATTTGCAGCACTTAAGAATCACGTTTCAGTGGTTGCTGTCAACATATATTTAATCACTCAAACCTTTTGTACTTGAGATGTGTACAAAAGTTATAATAATAATAATAATAAACAAGGATTTGATCAGGAAAGGTGATATAAGAATCACCCCTCCTGATTTGGTATAGCGCCACACGCAGGTGCCTCTAGGCGCTTCACAATAAAACTAACTTAAACTAACTTAATTAATTTAATTATAACATTAAAAACTTAAGCATACAATTTTGTACAATAAGCATAATTTTGTGTATAAGTATATAGATCAATAAAAGCCTACAAACAACAGAATGAATAAAAATTTAAGATAGACAGTGCAAAAACATGCTGCCAAAGGCATTAAAATTGCACGACTAAATATACTACACCTAATACGATAGGTTTTCATCCTGAGCGAGAATATAGAAATGAGCAAAGAAACAGATGAACAGATTCTCATGATAGATGCAAACAATTAAACATGATAAATGAAAGCTTGCAAATGTTGTATGTGCAGTTTTTGTCAACTGCGCAAAGATAACTGGCTAGTCTGTGTAGATACAGAGGTAATTTTGGCCTGGATACATTTTGTTATAGGTTGTAAAGCGAGCTCTGGAGGTATGGGGAAGTGAGGAGAATATAGAAGAAGCCAAGGAAAAAAGGGTTGAGAACAGGGAGAAGATGAAGCAGAAGAAGTTTGACAAGAAGTGAAGGGTGAGTCATGATAGGCATATTTCAGGTATGCATATTCGTAGCCTTGATCAAGGCTTGTATGCAACAACTGACAAACTTGTTATTTTTCACACTGTACTGCATAATTAACATTTATTCTAAATTATTTTGAACATTGTGTTTTCAGATATGAAATCAGTGCTTTAGTATTTTTAGGGCTACCCTGTTTAGAGAAGATTATATAAACAAATGCAGAAAACAAATTGGTGCACTGCCTGTTGTCCACACTGGCTGGATCTAGGTTCCTACTATACTAGTCTAGGTATAAAACCACAAACACCTGTTGTGGTGGTCAGGTGCAGTTGTTGTACTACTCAGAGCAACAGCCTTGATCAAATTGCTTTGTGGTTTTAATCTTCCTGTACAAAACTCCTATAAAATTTTGCAAATGCAGAAAAAGTCTGACAGACTGTACAAGGCGCTCTGCCTGAGTTTAACTTATTGAACTTACCAGTGGATGCATGGAACAGAGGCCAGGTGAAATTGGAGACCTCAAATTAGGTGTTTAATAGAGGAATTCTTGCCAGTTGTTTAGTTTTATATATGATGACATTATATCAGACGTGTGAACCAATGAATGGAAGTGGTAGAGCGCTTTGAACAAGGCTACATTATTCGCAATACGGTGCACTACCAGATATTCTTGCCAGTCCTACTTTCTGCCAAATGGGTCGCCATCGCCATCCAATCACCATTGGATTAATTACACACAGGTAGTGAGATACTATGTAAAAGAAAAGGGTTTGTTACAATTAGTAATTGTAATTAAAAAAACAAAAACTACGAAACAATGAACGAGTATTTCCTTGCATATTTGTATTAAACACAGGCTTCAGGTGTTAACTTTTTTCCCTGATGCATCAGGAAAACATCACCTCTTCGAAGCAACCCTTGGTAGTGCACCGGTTGCAGATAAAGACAATTCTGAATTACTGTCTAGGGGAATATGTGGTGTTGATTTTGATTTTTTTTGTAATTTTAACATTTTTTGGATGTCGCCTGACACGCACTGTTCAATGGAGCAACATACTAGTCCAAATTTTTGTGTGACCGTAATGTCCGTCCGTATGACCTTTTTTAAACTGCTCTGCAGGCTTAACGCTAGTCCCCGATTTAACTTCAAACTTGATAGGATGATAGAGTGAGGTGCCGCAATATTATGTTAGATTTTGTTTGCATTATTTGCATATTCATAGAATTTTTAATTAGCTTTTCCATATTTTTCTTCTCAGACATTTCGCGGTAACCTTTTTTGAAATGCTCTGCTGGCTAAACGCTAATCCCAATTAACTTCACACTTGGTAGGGTGATAAAGTGAGGTGCGAAAACATATGTGTAGCCTTTTGGCTGCAATTAATTTGCAGATCATGATATTAATTAGCTTATTTTGGCTGGTCAAAATGACACCCCTTCCCCGCGGCTTGTGTGCAGTTATCTGGAGTTCCGTAAGGCGTATAATGATTTGCCGTGTGGACGGAAGCAGGTTAATAAAGAGTTTCTCGACCCTGATTAATAATGCTTTGGGGATATTGCGGGGAATACATATGCAAATTAGCTATTGATATGCAAAAATCAGCGTAATCGCTATATTTTGAAACGTACATCAGATATGGCAAAATTCCTTCACCGTTACAAAAACCTTTGTGCGCATCTTCTTTGCCATTGGAAAGTTCCCTGATACATGTGGCTTAGGTATGCAAATTCCTTTGCTACATGTAAAACTACTATACCATACATCTTGTGTGTGAATCATATGGAGGGGCAGGGGGGTGCGTCGGTCCAAGGGTGGGGTGGGGCGGGTGGGGTGACCTTGGTGACCTCATGTCACCTTGGTGACCTCATGTCACCTTGGTGACCTCATGTCACCTTGGTGACCTCATGTCACCTTGGTGACCTCATGTCACCTTGGTGACCTCATGTCACCTTGGTGACCTCATGTCACCTTGGTGACCTCATGTCACCTTGGTGACCTCATGTCACCTTGGTGACCTCATGTCACCTTGGTGACCTCAATTCCCCGTTGGGAACTCATGTCAACCTTTTGATCCCATTCACAAACAGTGATGGCAATGTATTTTTCATACATTTCTTCGGTTCATATTTTTAAAAATGCTCTGCTGGCTAAACACTATGCCCGATTTACTTACTTCAAACTCGGTAATTTTGTATAACACTGTTCTCCAGTGCATTTGTTCTCTTTCTAATCATCATTTGCCAAACTTCATCCTAAAGCAAGTGATAGACACACCGGGCCGAACACTTGTGGTTCGAGAACCGCCCTTGTTTAATTTACAGTTTTTCCATATGCGGTTTCAAATGATACCATTAAACCTGGGTTTAAACATATTTTCACCGGCTTTAAAATGTGCAATTTCTCAAGTTTGCTGCAAAAATTGCAAAAAATCAAACCTCTACAAATTTTTATAAAAATCAATATCAGTGGGTGTATCAAGGTATGCTCCCTAATGTATACATGAAAATGTAGAAAAAAGTTTAACAGTGTTAGCACTATTTTGAATTACCAACCTTGTCTTTTTTTTCAGAACTGAGAAGGACGGTGAGATCTAGCCTGTGGACCAAAGCCAACCAGTAGCCATTAGCACCGTTTTGGTTCAGAACCTATGATGAAGAAACGGATATGTACTCTAAGACTTGTACCTCGTGTGGCACACCATCAAATATGAAAAAATGTAGCCCAGAGAGGACAAAACTCCAATTTCCCCAGTAACTTAAGTGACAGGAGGCGATTTTTTTAGATATGATTCTCTCAAATTGCCCTGGATCGTTTGTAGACCACCTACCGAGAACGTTGAAGGTTTACTCCAGAAAAGGTGCAAAAGAAAACCGCAAACCTTGTTTTGAACTTGCCCGCTATCGTAAATCGTTCCCCAATAGAAAAAAAAACCCATCCAACCCTGCTGCTTTGACTTTCTGTCTGCACGACAGAAACTACTAAATCATCATCTTATTACATAAAGACGGCATAATTCGGCTTATTTCCACTTCAGTGTGTGCTCTAATACATTCCTTGGTAAGCATTACCAACTTGTAAACAACCTAGTGCTATAGGTTTGAGAAAAATTGGGGGCGATTCTTTCTGGAATCTCCTCATGTCTCTTTAAGGAATGAACTCGGTCCTTGAATAAAAGAAACCAATTGCATTGACAGGCTGCACTTTGAAATGCGTTGTAGTGTAGCCCACACAAGTATGATATGATCATGCTGTAACAAGTAATGGCTACATATTATGTGCTATTGTCTTCCTTGAGTCATTGTACTATGCAAGCCTTGGCATACAAAGTGTTTTCTTTCCCCGACTTTGGGTCCCTTTGGATTCGCTTCAGGTGGACTTTCATGTTCTAGAGCACAGTGAAGCTGACCATTGCTAAGCTAGTGAGAATGCAATTCCTGGCTGGAACCTGCCCTTGATCTCTAGACACAATGTCCCGCGCCTCTATTCTGTTGTTTTTTTAGTTAAACAGTAACCTCCATATCGGTTGTCCGCCCACACAAAAGGTGCTGGCAGGAGGCCTACAGGCCAATCTTTACCGCAAAAGGCCTTGATGTGCAAGGCCCAGTAAATTGCCCAGCACAAGTCCAGGTAAAGGGTTAAAGCTTTCACTTAGTTGAAAGTGCAAAATTTGCTGCCTGAAGCTTGCTGTCCCGACTATGGAAGTGAGTACAATTGTAGGACGTGTGTAATGAACCAAAGGTTGCCAAGCAGGATTCCAAAATGGCGGAATATTCACCAATATGACAGTAACTCCATAGTTGATATCTAAACAATAGTATGAGTATACAACATGCAGTTGTATGGCGGCACTATGCGACCCCCGGGAAAAGTGTGTCAGGTGGGTCATGTTAACCACCACATGCTTGACGCAGGGGACCGTCATTGAAGCCTTGGTCCGTAAAACATTGGAAATAGTGCGTAAATGGTCCGTTCATTTTACCTGGGTTCGGTAAATGCCCGCCTTCCTTCAATACTTCTCCTCTTACTCCCGTCTCCCACTTCCTACAAAGTTTTTTATGGATATATGGCCATTACTCGTCCGGCTTTTACAATGCCTCAGCAGTGGATCCAAAATTTGGATCCTTTCGCCACTTTCCACTGTTGATGGGTTTTTATTCGTTCGTCATTCGTAAATACTTGTTTTGTGACCATGCTGAAAAATACTCCGTGCACTAAATATTTCAAGTTGCGAAACACATATAGTGTAAAAATGTGATTTTTGCCATATAATCAACTCCGCCAGAAGAAAAATGACCCAGGACGATCTCCGTCAATTTGTCCATCGGCATCAGGAAAAATGATGTCAACTAAATGGCAGACGTTTAAAATGTGCTGATTCAATGTGGCAAAGTGTGGTTTTCCTCAGTAGTATATAAGCACAGGGGAATTTCTTCACTGTGCGATAGGCATCGATAGACTGGCTATAAAAAATACGCAATGCGCGAGTGGGACGCGAGACATCGCGGGCGAAGTGAAATATGTTTGAACAGAAAGAGAACGTTCATAATATAAAAATTGGCTCAGAATACCTTATGCGCAGAGATCATTTGCACGACGATCAGGCAGCTGCGGTATTTATTTGTTTTTTGTTTTTTGTTGTTGTTTGTAGGCACGGCCTACTTGTTGTCTGCATTGATTGGAAAGATATAAAAAATGAGCATAAACATCTAGTAGATGTGGAAATCTGTTTATTGATGCACTTTGCAATGAGCCAATAGAAGATGGCATTCGTTTCCAGGGTTTATGTTCTAGAAGTATTTTATGTGTATCATATCAGGTATACGTACCTTGAAGTGTTTTAATAATATAGTGAAACAACCTACATTTATCATTGTTTCTCTTTTACCTTATCTCAATGAGTAGGTATTATCAAGTCCAGAGTCGGAGGTAGCTCTGGAGTCCCATGTAGTCCAAACAAGATTATTTTACAATTGAAGCAGAACGAATATGTACAGTGCACGGGCCTATGTTTCATTTAAGAATACTGCATTTGAGCATTCAGGGCTCTATGATTTTGGCCATCTCAAAGCAATTTCATATTTTCTTCGAAATCTATTTTTTCAATGCCAAGTTTAAGCAAATAGGGTTGTTAATGTTCCCTTCTTTTTTTACTAGGAGTTGTGGTTTTGGACATGTTTAATACGGTGTAAATCATTAAGTATTGTTGAGTATACGTGTTTTTTTTTCCCAAATTTCCCGTGCCAAGGGCTTACTTAATATATTACAGAAATTCAAAGGTAGTTCTTGTTATCCAACACTTCACGGAAATCTCCGCAAACATTGTACTTTTCGGTGACAGTCTCAAGGAAAATGTCGTTTCCGCGCAATTCTACGCGAAAAATCACTGTTCTTTCCGACAATTTGCACAATTTGCATTTTTTCGCGCAAATCAAATGGCCATGATATTAAATTAAGCAGGAGGCTTATACTTTATCCATTTTATACATTACGAAATGATCCAAATAGTGCATTTTTTGGGCCAAAAAGGCCTTCAGACACCCCTATTGCAAAATTAAAAATTCGGATGCGCCCATGCCGTGAGCGGTCCATGCGAGCATCGGTACGCCCAACCATTATGACGTCACTGGAGTCCAGAAGAATTCCGGTGCTGCTTTTTGTATCTCAGTTGGGGCACCATGTGAACATTTTAAGGGATAATTATTACAGATATTTTCCCCTTTATCGCCGATTTATCGCGATTTGTTTATGTATATAATATCTGATAAAAACATCGACCCTTACTACGGGTCGTCGAGGCTGGATTGATGATGTGTTGTGAAGTTTGAGATCGTTTTCTTAGCCGGAATCCGAACGTTTGCTAAGGAGTGGAATTCGGAGAGTTCATGGAGTGGGAATTTGGAACGTTTCTAAGGAGTGGAATTCGGAAGGTTTCTAAGGAGTGGAAATTCGGAAGCTGTTAACATAAGTATGATATATATTATGTATTATCCTTCACATGGTTGCCCCGACGAGCCTCAGGCCATGTTTCGCGCTGCCGTACTGCGGGTGTTAAGTGGGCTGATTCCTTGGCCAGGTTTAGTCCCCTCCTATGTAAGTCCACACCTAGACGCCAGGGCCACCAATTTGGGGTTCTTGTCCCTGTCTCGGGTCTCTCCCTGCATATTTGATATTTATTTTCGCACCTTGTCTAATAGTAGCGTTTGTTGCTGGCAACCATTGTCATTTGTGTTCTCACAGCTTACTACCAGCTGTGCCGATGAATCTCAAATTTTTCTCAAAGATTTTTTTTTGGGGGGTTGCCCTGTGTCTTCTGTCGTACGTCGTCCTTTGCCTTTTTTTGCTCTACCCTTTTTGGATCAGATTCTGGAATCGGTCTCCTATGTATCTAACAACGTACAAGTATGTTTTACTTTTGATGTTGCAGAGATGAAGGAAACAGCTTCGAAGATGTTCGGGATGTAATTAGGAGTTCCTTTAGGACAAGACAAAGACCGCATGAATTGTATTGTGAAGTGGCAGAAGCTGTTCAAGAGAGAGACCTTGTTATATTTTTACACAAGGGTTAGACAGAATTGCAGATCCGAAATTCTTGATGATGGGACGTGTACCAGCTGTCTCAAAATAAAAGGGTACAATCAGAAAACAAATTGTTAAAGATGAAAATTTCAAATAAGTCAGTATACTGGCAAATATTTAAAGAAGAAGAAAGACCAGGCTTTCCAATGGTGTTTGTTTCATTTATTTGCTTTTGTCAATCCAGAGATACAATCAATTTAGTTGCGAATACCACAAAACCCATTTTTTGTGCCCACTTTAATGCCGGGGCAGAGTGGCTTCGCCCAGTTATGCCATACTGTCTGTGAAGCGCGCACAAACACAAAAGATTTCAACTTTGACAAAGAAACAAAAACACAGAGTAAAGTAACAAAAGAAGTATAGTTTTATCGACAAAGTTTTAATAGTCAACAAATCAGTTCAAAAGTGATAAATAATCTTTTTCATAAATTAATAAACAATACAAATAGTTATTACACGTCAATGAATTGGAACTTGGATCATTACAAATTTGGTATCTGTTAAAATCGTTGCCCAGAAGGAATGTAATTGCAACCAAAATAAACACCCCAAATCCAAGGAAATGGTTCAAAAGATTGCCTATCTTGTGCATTTACTAATTGTTGGAGTCAAGCAAAAAAATTGAATTTGAAGCCTAAGTATCAAGGTGTTGGTAGGAATTTGCGTTTCATGAACTTCAAGAGTCCATTAAAAACTCTCGCCTCCGGTGCTGTACGATCATGTTCTCTTCTAACAAAAGATTGTCGATGTTATTGACACTTTATCTTAAACGCCAGAACTTTCTGATCATAACTTCCACCCTTACGCAAATGATTTCGTATCTTTTGGAGTTCTTATGACGTTAATCCTTTTAGAATTTCATATCTGTTCAATGTGAATACCTAGGTTTAAATAATCTTTCACCTTTTCATTCAACAAAAAATTGGCACAAACTCGAGTTTTGGTCGTTCCGCCGTAACTGGAGTTGATTACTCCTGATTGAACACAAGCGAAATGAGATGAAACAAAAAATCCTGGAAAGCCTGTGTTCTTTTCTCTTTAAATGTAAATATAAACAATACGACTTCTCTTATTATATTAAGTATAATATTGAAAAAAAAAAATCGGTTTTGATTGTACCCATTTTTTTTTGAGAAGCTGGTATATGGAAGATGAAAGAAAGTTAAAGAGGACAAAGGCCAAGCCTAACAGCTCCCATCTCCGTTTCAGGCATCTCCCTCGGCGTTAACCGGTTGAATGAAGCTTTCTACCTCTACCATAACCTAGGATTCTTCAAGAGCAGTAAGTTATATCTTTGATTCGAGCTTCCGACGTTATTATTCGGTTGCTTTTTCCAAAAGAGGCATTAGACAGTTTATAGGGCAATTTCGTTACTGCCACCTATGCAGTTGTGAGAAAGGGGCCTTGATTTATATAATTCCGAGTGGATTAAATGATTACTTACGACCGGTGTCTAACCACTCTTTCCGGCTTGGTGAATGGAATGATTATAAACGTGAGTAGCCCGACGGTGCCGTCTCTATACGGGTCAGAAGAAAGCACAGCCGTTGAATATTGACGCCTACGAATACGTCTAAGTGATTTTTTCTATCGGCGTCTCAGTCTTACCAGCCGATAGAAACATCTGCCTCAGGTAAGTGAGTATTTCACTATACTTGAGAAGTCAGTCGAACTCTTATCCGTGGTGTGACTTAATCAAACTCAGTCCACCGGCTGTCCGTATAGTGTAGTGTGGTTGCAGTTGATTTAGAACTGAGGGCGACTTCCGTGGCAGCAGTATTGAGCCCAGCGGCCTTTGTAAGATTTATTGATGCGGATATGGTTTTGAATAACCGGTACCGATGGCACTCGTAAGTTGGCGGCTTTTCTGGCGGCTGGGTGCCCGTATTGATGAGTTATAGAAGGACTCTCCGAGTATGATGATAATTTTATAATCAGCTCTACACCTCTTGACGGACGTGTATTAGCGTACCGTAGCGTATGCTAATTAGTTTGCGCAGGAGGGCCGCCGATGTACCGTAGTATACCGACGGTATGAGTTAGTAGAGGAACATGAGACTTGTATGGTGATGGCGGAGTAGATATTTTTCCAATGAAGACAGAGTTCCCCTCCTTGGCTCCGAGGAAAGTTAGTGTTGTTCTTGGCAGAGGGTATTACGATTTAGAGAAATGTAATTTATTTCTTACCAAGACACGTGGCTTTTCCGGTCCACCAGTCCATCCACCTAGTTTACTTTCGGGCAGTCTCTGTGGTTCTCCGGGTGTTGAATTATTCAACCGTTCCTCCACCGATTCACCAATGTCGGGCCACCATCGTAGTTCTTCGGATTCAAAGTATACTACTACTTCTCCAACGGGCCAACCGTCGGGTCGTTACCTATCTTCTTCAGCGGGCCATGTCACCAATCTCCTTCCGTTCAGAGTCAACTCGACTAGCCGTCATTCGTGTAGTTCCAGAAAAAAAGGGGAGTTCTTTCCCTTCGCCATCTGTATAGTCAGCTGTGTATCTAGGAAGGGATAAGGATCGACCTACCTACTGTATCTTCTAGACATCGCTCACTTTCCAGGGGCCGCAGTCCACTACGCAAGTCTTCCAGTGATAGTTCCGGTAGCCGACGATCTACTGAAAGAAAGGTGCGTTTTAGAACATGATGAATAGATACTCTCTTCAGAGAGGAGTTCCCGTCATCACTGCCGCGTTCTCGGACAGGGATAGCTCTAAGTTTTAGAGTACTTTCTCCTCTACGCCTTACTACAAAGTCTCACACAAGTAGTAGAAGAATAGTAATTAAGATTACCATAGCCATGATGATCGAGATATAGAGGCTTCCTTCAGGTAGTTGATCACGTCTAGGATTCTTGGGTTCAAGACATAGCGGAGATTCTTCTTATAAGAACAATTAGACCAAGTTCTGATCATGTAGACAAGAAAACAGTGGCTTCTCCTCAACGTTTTCAACTTAGACAGAACGTCCTCTAGTATAGATGACATTGCATCTTATTATGATTCCTCCAGTTAAATGAGCGAATTTGAACGACGTCAGTCCTTATTAGTGTTTCAAGGCCTACAAAAGAGGTGATTTCTACAAGTTAGAATTAAGAAATCTATAACCTTTGATAAGGATAGGTCTGTTTCACACATCGTGTACTAATCCTGAAGTGTACGCGGATATGTTGATGGGACCTATTCCTCTCACATGATTACAAGTGGTTTCATCGTACGAGCCATCCTCGATGTCAGCTCCTAGTGAAACAGTCAGTTAAGCTCTTGAAGGATACTCAACAATACCGGTTGATGCTACTCGCTCCTTCAATTCTAGTCGAGGCACTTCCAGTCTAGAGCGCCTGGTAATAGCTTGGGTAGAGGCTCTCTGATTGATTGAGGATACGAATTGTAATGAGATTCTAGATTTATGGAAGCTACTTATCCGGATACTGACTCTTTCGGAAGAGTTCGAAGACCTACAGTACCTACCCTATGTTGCTGCGCACTTTTTGACGGCCGGTTTTGGTCATCGAGGTTTGAAAATGTGATTCTGCTATTTTGATACTCCCCATTCTCAGATGGATTCCTGAGTGTTTCCGAATGTGAGGAAGGTTTGACTTCTCAGCTCTATGGGTCCAAAAGGGACCATGCTGGGATATGATTGTATCTGATGAAGTAAATCTTACGCACGCCAACAGCCATGCCCCACAGCACGGTATTCGAAGGTGTTTCTTTAGAAACAGTAAACAAAACCTTGTCAATAGAATTGATTTTCTTTGGAATGAGGGCAAGGCTGTTGATCTTCGACTTTGGAACAGATTGCCCGTAAATTGTATGTGAACTTCGTGTAGGCCTTTCTCTTAGCATCCTTGTAAGGCTTTGTTGGAGCCTATTTAGGAGCTGTCTAGTGAAAGCCATTGAGCGATGCCCTTTATATCTTGTGATGAGATCTTCATCACGTTCTACTGAGCTTTTCTTTTTCTAAGATTGTCTTACCAAGTAGTGGCTTCGGGAAGGAAGAATGCAGTGACGCTTGAATTTACAGCCCAAGAAGTTCTCCTCAATGCTCTAGAGGTAAAGTTCTTTTTGGGAAGACAGATGGTTAGTTTAGCCTCTCTGGAAGAAGAACGAGTTAGCTGCTGATTTTACCCCCCCCAAAAAAAAAAACAAGTTGCCTCAGTCTACAAGACCAGAGGGTCTTGCAAGATTTGGACCGTATAGATACAGACCTACGATTATGGCTTTTCGCAGAGGACTTACCGGCCTAGTTATTTTCATGCCTTCAGAAGAAACAGAGGTTCCTTCCGGAAGTTGGGCTACGACTCTGATTAATTATAGAGGCTCTAGACAGTAAGAAGTTATCGTCCACTCCAGGACGTTATAGAGGCGACAGATGTGGCGCGAGTAGGAGAAGAAGATACAATTGATTATACCACCCCTATGAGCCAGCGGAGGGGCATATGAAGTATTCCATCCCGGGATTGTCGGCCTGGTCGATAACCTCGCATTCTATGAGTCTTCCAAAACAAATCCGAAGATTACATTTGCAGTTTTCCATGTATGAATGAAAGTCAGTTTTGCTCTACGGCCTTTTATTCCAGAAGAGAAGAGACATTTAGCTATGTTTTTGAAAAAACGAAGTGAGGAAAGGAATTGTTTAGGAAAAATGTTATTTTCCCAATAGGAAACAGGAGACCTCAGACTGTTAAACTAACGCCCCTCTGAACAATATTCGTCCGAAGCTTTTCAGAATATGGTTGTTTCAGCTGTCGTCAAAGAGTTGAAAAAGGGCTGGTTCGGCGCGACATTGGATTTTAAAGACTCCTACCTTTACGTTCCAGTTTTTCCTCATCAAGGTGGCGCGCTTCAGTTTGACAACCGATCTTACCTTTCTTTTTTGAGTCTACCATTCGGCTTTCTACTGCTCTCCTACCTTTACAAGACTAGGAAACAGTGTCGAAACATCTGAGAAGCAGGGTATCAAATATTTATCTATATCGATGATTTGGTTGTTTGTAGCTTCAAACTAATCGAGTCTGAGCAAAAGAAAATCAGTTTCTTGGTTATGAAGACCGGTGAATTGAAATGAAAGAGCTGTGTTCTGGATAAACCAAAGAAAAATCTAATCTAACTCAAGTCAGAAGGTCGGAGTATTTTTAGTTTTAGAGGAGTTTTTAGCAGCAATTCTGGCCTTGAAGAAAACCACAAGTTTTCCTACAGGAAGTATGAGAATCACTAAAACTGTGTGATAGAGATCTGCTCATTCTGAAAGATAAATTATCTCCTGACTCATCTAGGCTCCGCTGCAAAGGAATTGCGTGGACAAAGCTTAGTGACCTTCTACCCTCTGCAAGTGGGATGGATACGCTCTTCAGTTAAGACCGAGGGATACTACAGAGGACTAACGGTCACAGATCTACACCGTCTAGTTCCATTAAGCAAAGATCGTGTAGTATCTACGATGATTATGCAACTCAAGGATTCTTATGTGGAAAAAAAGATGGTTCCACGAATACCTCATAGAATTATTACCACGACGGTTGCTTGAAGATACGGCTGTGAAGATGCATTGAGATCCCCAAAATTAAGGAGTCTGAGTTATGGTTTGGAAGAAATAAGAATCTACCATATTAATATACTGAGTTGCTAGACGGTTGATAACACCTCTTAAAAGCGATCAAAAGATGGTTCTGGGAAGTCAGTGTGAAATCAGATCAGCAAATCCACTGTTGAGTGCCTATATCAACCACCCTAGGAGGAACAAGAGTATCCTCATGCACACTGCAACCATCCGCCTCCTCACTTGGTGCCTATATCATTCAACTACCCTCAAGGGGGAATACATCTACCGAGAGTGATGATGTATAGGAAAGAAGCTTTTCCAAAGAAAATCAGCCAATGATAGCTATTCGGTTATCAACTGTTGGAGTGGATTGAAAACAGCGTGTGGCCAAGATGATTTTTCTAAGATTTTACAGGGGAGGCCATAGTAGATCTGTTTGTATACAATAAATTATTAGAGCTCCCAAAAATTGCACGTGGCTAGCGGACGAGAAAGAATGGTCGGGTGAGAGACTGCGTTACAATAAGTTGGGAGAACCTGATGCATTCGTCTTTCCACCGTTAACAATTTTGGCGTAAGGTACTAACAGGTTACAGCAATCATGGTCAAGTAAGATACTGATTGTAGCCCCTTTTTGGCCCACGTCACAGGTGGTTTTTTTAAGACTGGCAGCGTGTTGGGGGACCATCCAAGATATCCTTCTAAGGCATAAAATATGTGTTGTGGTGGACGGAAAAGAAACACAAAGATGTAGCTCCAAAGGCTATAATCTCTACACTTGTCTGGTGGCCTCTCTCCAAGCTCGTCTTAAAACGCAAAGGTTTTTCAGAAAGAGCTGCCCTCCCTGGCCCTCGGGAGGCCGGGGAGCAAGACGACAAGCAAACACCAACTATTTTTCCTAGCGTAGACTTCGACGCTCAACGCTCGGTGCAAAAAACAACACAAAAACCACTAAGATTGAATCGCATTCTGCAATTGTTGAGATGGGCAATGTAGTGTATTTTCCTATTAGCTTGCATAGCCCGTAGTGTCGTCTGCTTCCAAGGTTATTCATTTCTATGCAACAACTTTTGTTGGTGAGAATGATGATAGGCGGGATTTCCAGTCAACCAACCAATGGCCGACGGTCTATGGAAGTGTTTACAAGTTCAAAGTGTGTTGTCAAGCCGGTGATTCCCACCGTAGACCAGTGGGCCACAAAACCAGAATCTTTAAATTTGGTACAGTTTAGCTAAATACGCGTGTATTTAACAGGCTAACTTCCTTCAGTACGTCGCCGGCGAACGGTATGGAACCATTTGACAAAGCCACTCTTCTCGAGTTGCCGAGAAACGACAGCATGAGGACTGAATCTACCTGACGATGTTCTGAAATTCATGCGCTACAGTTACAGAAGTTATATGTCGATTCTCAGATTCTCTCATGTGTCACTATACTTACGGGCTGGTTCATGGCCTCAAAAACACAGCACTCAAATATGCACCTCAGCCTATAGTTCTTACAGAGCTTCTCCAAATATACAGCACTCTGGAGATAAATGCTTGTGTCCAGTCAGAGCTCTCGGACAGTATTTCCACTTTACGGCCTTCTTAAGGAACACTACAGGATACTCAATAATCTGGACCACCTGTCTTCTTCACTTACAACTCTAAACCTTACAAAACCTGAACAGCAAAACATTTTCACGCTGGGTAACTCCCTATTCTCTGATGCTTTGAAAGTGAAGCCTTCGTAACTGACCAGAATAACATCGCCTTTAAATCGCGATGCTCCTGAAATAGAAGTCAGGGACAAAATATTGGGCTTTTCACTTAGGAGGACGATCTGATTAATGGAGCAGCAGGCCATGAGAGACGTCTAAAAGTTTCACCAAAAACAAGGGGGGGAAACAAAAAATTATGTTCATAGATAGACGTCTTTACAAGGTAATCAAATCGTGGGCCCAAAACATCCTTGTCAGAAAAGCAGTCAGAGTAAGAGGACGGGAGATGCCATGCATCGTTATCAATCATGCTCATAAGGTGAGGTTGTTGTGGCCGGTTTATGTATACTTTTACGTGATTTGATACAGATTGCTGATGTTATACATGTACTCATGTTTTATATTATGGCAGTATATTGGTGGCAAAATTATTTAGCATCTCATAACACTTCACATGGAGAGAAAACCCCCGCTTACAACTGAGGACAATCCTGGTTACCATTCCTCCACCTAGTGACCAGTGTGGCAGTCCATGGCACTAGTTGGGATCATTTCGTGACGTATAAAATGGTAAAGTAGATTATTATCACCAAGGTTGTGAGATTGTTCCATTTTATAATGTATCACTTACGAATGATCCAACTAGTTACCTCATCCAGGCATTCCCGGCAAGGGAGGCCTTGGGGAAGGTTACAAATCAATGAGCAAAAGGATTCTGGAGCCAGTGACGGTCAATGGTTGGGGCGTTTGTACCGATGCTAGCATGGACCGGATACTAGGGCAGGCGCGACACGAAATTTTTAAGTGCCAAATAGGGGTGTCTGAAGGCTTTTTGAGCACAAAAAATGAACTAATTGGATCATTCGTAAGTATACAGTATTAAATAGAAACAATCTCACAAACCTTGGTGAGTATAATTTCTCTTATAATAGAAAGTGTTATGGGTTTAGAAAATAAGAATGGAAACAGGATACGGATATGACAATCACCGCTTTCCTTTTGGGACACGCACAATACGATTGTCTGTTCAGAACAAACTCACAGACAGTAAACATTGTTACGAAGATATCTACTATTTATTCATCTATTTTCTCGTATCAAAGAAAAAATGGAATCTATTACAGGACGGATTTTTGAAAGATGCTTGGCAATTAAAAAAAACCTGTTTTTAAACATGGATAGCATTTATTTTTGGCAATCACGGTGTCCCAATACTTTGTGGTGTTATGGAGCGTCTTAAATCGGAATAAATTTAACTCTCAATTGAAGATGCTCTCTACTCGACTATATTGCTCTAACACATTCTAACAAAGCAACTATTACCGCAAAGGGTTGGGGCGCGTGATGAATTGGTCAAAATTACACCTAACCATGTGCGTATTTTTCCATCTTGAGAATCCACTTTGTCATTAAGAACTGGACCTCAAGGTGAGTTGGCCCTTCATTGATGTCCTCCCAAACGGTTGCAGTAATGGTGTTTCTTCATATCCGCCTAAAAGTCCCATCTTTATAATCATATACAATCTGCCATATGCATGAGAGGGTCTTGGGGTTAGTTGATGGGCCCTTTCCACACCAAGAAACTTTTTGTATGCAGAGAATTTCTGTTAGCCATGATTAATTCATATTAAATGCATAGATGTCTGTAAAACTGACTTGCGATTTATTAAATAATCTGTGGGGTTTGTGACCTTATTGTGCTTTTCCTTCAATGAAGATTTATACTGCTTAGGGTGGGTTGTAAGTTGGTATTGAGGCGCGAAAACCAGAGCATCGTCGATCACATACCAATCTTATTCTTCATCTTGAGTTGTAGCCATTCAAGATCCCGGGTTTAGAAGAGTTGCTCCCAGTGGCCTGTAACGGATTAAGACGGATATTCCAGCCTTTTCTTGCTCTTCTTGATGTAATCATGAGCTGCCCTTGGATTCTATTGGCCTGAACTTGCAGCTTTGTCACTCCCCTTATCTAGAAATTGGATCTGGGTTTCCATACTTGTGATCTGCTCATTTATCTCGTCAAGTCGTTCCTCCCAGGCAGACTCTCTAGAGTAAGCAGTTGGCTTTGCTTGTTTCACTTTTCCAAAGGCTTTGCTCCTAGTCTTCCTACCATGTGCATATTGCTATCCACTTTCATGTAAGCAACGTCTCGCCCTTTCCAGAAGGTCACCTCTGTTTTGTAGAAGGGTGGAATTCAATTTCACAAGGTGGAAGGCAGCATCATTGATATGCTTTTGATACGAGTTTATTTTTTTTCCATCTCTACCAAATATTTTGGCTTGCTCTTGGAGTTCTTCAGTAACATCACCTTCAGATTAAGACGTGGTTATAGGTGCATCCCGGCTGATCTTCAGCTTTCCACCAACAAAAGCAAGGGTCGACTGACCTCTAAGTGATTCAGCAGTGTTCCTAGCTGATGGCCTATGTGTACCAGTACCTCCTGTTGAAGTTGATGGGCTTGATTCCATTGTAGACAGTGCCCCAGCAGACAATGACCCTGCAGATGATGCCCCAGCAAAGGATGCACTGGTAGACGATGCCGCTTCAGACGATGCTCTGGCAGATGATGCTCCGGCAGACGACGCTCCGGCAGACGATACTCCAGAAGACGATGCCCCAGAAGATGATGCTCCGGCGGACGATACTCCAGCAGACGATGCCCCAGCAGACGAAGACATTGCAGGAGCTGTCGTAACAAAATGTAGGCAAATCTTATCATTTTCTATTGGGATGTGTTCCTCATCGTCAATGTAATCTTCAAAGCCTCTCTCAAACACCAAAACACGTTCCCTGTGCAGTGAAGAAATTTGAGGGCAAATCTTTGTTGATTCGTCTTGGACCTCCTGTATTGTTCTAGCACGAACAGGTTTCTTCATTATTTCCTTGCCATCAATCACAATGATGGCCATAATACGGGGAGCAGCCATGTCGGTATCCTGTTGAAAAATTATAAGAAACCAAGAAATATAGTTTGAACAGAGTTTATAATATAACAAACACTTTAGATGAGACAACGGTTCCAATAGTACAGAATTTTAGATAGAGAAAATGTTGACAAATAACAATGGTGGAAGAACTGGTCGGGAGTCTGACCCTATACTATTTCCCAACAAAATCCTTTGGAAACTGTAGAAGCAGCATTTTAAGTGTATACCTACAATGACCATGCTTCATCCCCCTAGATAACCTTTGACCCCCAAATTCTTGAACAACCCTATTGGCTCCCATCCAAGAATTATCCTGTACAAGTTACATGAAAATTGATCAAAGCACATTCGAGAAGAAGTATTCAAAATTATGGTCAGATAGCGACACATCCATATGCTATTAACCCAGCACTTTTGTGCTTGGGTTAATAAAACTGGTGTAAACTGAATTTCTTTTTCCTTATAATTTCAAGAGACCCCTTTGTATACAAGGGCTACAATTAATATTTAGTCCAAATCAATGTGCTCCAAAAATTCAATCCTCTTCACAAATTGTGTTGTAAAATTCAAGTCAATATGTAAGTAATTTGTATTCTGGATACCTTGACAATTGCTCAGCACAGTCTATGGAGGGGGAGTTGCAGTTGAGGTGGGGCAGGGCAAGCCAGGCAGGTAGGAGTAGCAGGCAGGCAGGCAGGAGTGGCAGGCAGGCAGGAGTGGCAGACAAACAGGCAGGCACAGAGTTCACAGATCCAGGACTGCAAATAAAATATGTACAGACAACCATGAATTTGAATTCAATATCAAATAGAGTGTAACTATTATTCATCATACCAGTATGTCAGAGTCATGTATCAATATACAATTGTAACAGAGGAAAATATGAAATACAAGTAACGTTCTGAACTTACCCTGAGAATAGCTCGGGCCAGTCTAGGGAAGGGAACTTGCTCGTTGTTGACAATGGGCTTGTAGGCAGGCAGGCAGGCAAGTGTGGCAGGTGGGCATGCAGGCATGCCAGACAGGTAGTACACTGACCAAAGACTGCAGATAAAATGTACAGAGAAAAAAGTAAATTCAAATCTTATATCAAGAGAGCCGAACCATCGTTGTATCATGTTATGATTCATTTCACAATTGATATAATTTTAAGAGAAGAAAATGTGAAGTTCCAACTAACCCTGATCATTTGATACTATAGCCTCCGAAAAGCTACCACTTAGAAATATTAACTAGGAAACCCCTTACATTCTTGTCTCAATGAATACGCCATGCAAGCAGTTGCATAATATAGCTCACTAGGCGGTCCCGGGTTTCACGATCACCTGGGTTTCGCGATCACCTGGCTTGAATGGCCCTCGGGTTTCTCGGTTCGGCATCACCAATCGGCCCTACCCTCCGTTGACCTTGAATGACCCCTGACCTTTGATCCACAAACCAATACAATGTCTCTCTTCGGACTGTCAAGGGGCACCCACCCACCAAGTTTCAGGAACGTGCGGACTACGGTCTCCGAGAAACCAATGTTTACCCCATTGACCTCTTTTGCCCTGGAATGACCCCCGATGACCTTTGATCCACTAACCAATCGAACTTGATTGTTCGTGACCGTACTACCCTCGGCCTCCGAGGTTTTGTGACCGTACTACCCTCGGCCTCCGAGAAAATAGGCGGACAGACATCCAGACAGACATCCAGATACACGTGGCCTATTATAATATAGATTAGCCAGGCAACATGTGTCAAACAAATAGCTCTTCAACAGCGCGGGGAATCTTAAGTTCGCCTTCCACTTGCCACAGGAGCTGTAACGTAACGATACATAAGCGCAACAAGTGGTCAGTTTGACCTTTGAGGAACAATGTTTATACACATGAGTACATCACTTCTTCCACGTGACTACACAACACATTGAATCCCTCGTGCTGCTGAAGCACTGTCAAGATTTGAAACAGGTTGCGAAGTTGTTGCTAGGCATGATGGAATACCTTGCATGACAATACATGCAGTATGAATTTTTTTTCAAAATACTCAAAACTACCACCACCACAAAAAAAACAAAAACAAAAAAAACAAGAAACAAAACCAAAAAGCAACAACAACAACAACAAAACCAAAACAAAAGCAAAAAAAAAGAGAAAAAAGCATCCCTACATCATTTCTTCCGCATTGACTACACAACACATATCCCTGCACTGCTGAAACGCACTGTCAATATTTGAAACCGGTTGCTAGGTACGATGCAACAACTTGCATGGCTATACATATGCAGTACGAACTTTTTCAAAATACTCAAAACTACCGCCACCACCAAAAAAAAAGGCAAAAAACAAAACAAAACAAAAAACAACAACGCCCCTTCATCATTTCTTCCACGTTGACTACACAACACATATATCCCCGTGCTGCTGAAAAGCACTGTCAAATTTGAAACAGGTTGCCAGGTTGTTGCTACATATGATGCAACAACTTGCATGGCTATATATGCAGTATGAACTTTTTCAAAATACTCAAAACTACCACCACAACAAAAAATAAATAATAAACAAACAAAAAGAAAAAAAATTTAAACCAAAACAAAAAAAACAACACCACCCCTACATGTCTACTAGTACCATAAAAAAAAATAAAAAAATAAATCACTTGTAAAAGACTTGTAGTTGTATTAAATCAGCCATGATACTGCATGAGGCCAAGACTCCCAAGTTGTATTTTTCTGAATATACTTCAAGACATGTGGTTTTTACGCCCAAAGTGTGATTTTGGGAGCTTTGACCTAACAAAGTTTGTTCGCGCATCAAGTACTTTGGTCGGAGTTTGGGCGCCATATTTGGCAACTATACCCTCAGGCTCAAATGAATGGAATCGTCAGGCACACAAACGAAAAAGCTGCTCAAAATACATCAACATGATCAATATCACACCACGTTGACAACTGGTGATATACTGAAGTCTATATTATTTTACACATCAGCATTAAATATTGACAACATCTATTTGGTGCATATTTTGTTCAACTAGTATGACTGGCTCAGCTCAGCCGCCCACTCAGTAGTATGTCAATGTCACTGCACCGGACTGGCTCCGGTACCTCGCTCGACACGTGTATCTTTGCAGCAAACTATTTATACAATATCTTTCATTTTCCATCTAAACAACCGACCCAGTTTAAGAATTAGTTTCTTCTGTACTATATATACATACCTCGGTCTTCAAATCGGTCGACTATTGGTAAAATCCAAGGCGATCACTCATTCCCATTCTCCACAAAGAAAGTCACGACGGTGAGAATCGAGGGGCACGCTTGCAGGTGTTGACTCCAAAGCAGTCGCTTGCTGTCCTATATGACGAGAAGTACAGCGATACGCAGCCTGGGTTCAAGACTATGCTTGCGGTATTTAACCCTGGGGAAGCACTCTCAAATACTTGTGTGTCGTTCTGAGGGAATTCGTTTGTCGCATGGTAAAATTCGCCGGTTTTAACATTCACGAACCTCAGGAGTGTATTCTTGAGATTCAAACAGAAAAAATCCGGGATACATTTTTATAAAAAATCATTCCCTTCCTAAAAGAAATTTGTGATACCATTCACAAAAACCTTGTTGGTATCATGAGATGTAAAAAGGGGACCAAAATCGTCACTCAGAAGGGGACTCAATGTATTTTTCAAAGGAACCCGATTCACTATGGGGTTGACATATAAAATTGCATTGCCAAAGACAAGAGGGCTGATGAAACGTTCACTCTATATATAATAAGGATTGAAGGGGAAAAAAATAAGAAAAAAGAAAAAGAAAAATAGAAAAGAAAGAAAGTCAAAGAGAAGAAGAAAAAATCCCCTATTTTAATACTGGACATCGAATCTTGACGGGGAGGGGGAGCACGTAACATATTTGACCCTAAATGGTATGCTCCAAAACATAGACCTCTCCCCTCCCTTTTTTTTTTTGTTTGCAACTTCGCGCCAGCTTCAAAAGGGTCTTGCAATGTTATACACAAGGAAGCAAAAAGGACCCTATTTCAGCTGCGAAGACCCTGAATATAAAAAAGTTCAGCTCCGAAAGACCTAATGCATTTTGCAGAAACTCAATCGCGGTTTTTTTTTCTTACTTTTTTTCTTTCTTTATTTTCTTTTCTTTTCGGTTTTTTTTTCTTTTTATTGTCAAGTTTTGGGGTATTTTTCAACAGCTCAGCACGTATCATAAAAAAAAAAAGACCCAACAACACAACCTAGCACTAAGGGGCACGATCCCCCGTGAACGCAAAAGTAGTTTATTTTTCATTACTTTTATTGGTACGAGTAGGATACGGAAATATGTACACCGATCGATTGCTTCTATCATGCAGCACAAACTAGACGGTTGCGCGGCTGGCCAAACTCTGCCGCGCGCCGGATCATTCGGACAATCATCAGTTCATGCAGTTCGTAATGAAAAGACGTGCGTCATTAGGACAGTTAAGTGGTTCGTCATTTCAAGAAATGGTGCTATCACCAAAAAGTATTTGAAGTACACCGTCATTGTAAAGCAAATGTGCGTCATATTTGAGACACGGGTGCGTCGTGGTATAGGTAAATCCGCCTCACATTGGACAGATGACGCACCCATTCCTCGGGGTCACATAGTGCGTCATACAACTGACAGGGGTGTATTAGGAAAGTTATTAATATTAAACAAACATATCAACACAAATCATGTCATTTTAGTGTCCACCAAAGATACTTATTTCAATCCCTTATTATCATATACACTGAGGGAAGAAGAGAAAGCATTTTGTAGCAGCGGAGGAACCGGAGAGTACCAAAAGAGAAAACTGTGAGGCCGAGTATGAACTGGGAAAACCAACGCACATGAAACGGGAACAGGCCCGACCGAGGGTCGAACCTGGGACATCGTGGTGCGATGCAAGGGAAAGACCAACGGCGCTACTAACACGACCCAGTGGTTAGGAAGTTTCTTTGACTTATTTGGGTCGATGTGATGATGACATTTTCCAGCAGTGGCGAAAAATTTTCATTAAAGAAAGGCATTTGCGGGTCTTTTATATACATCAAAGTTTATTTTGAGAGATTTGGTTGGCAGAAAAAGGGTGTAGTCTGATCTATTCCAAATGGATCGTTAGTGTTAATTCCTGTTGAAAGAAATTCAATCGTCTATATGAATAAAGCCTATAAAATAAACTCAATTCAAACCTAGACATGTTTGTTAAGAGACGTACTCAGGTCAGAAAAGAGAACCTCCCGTGGTTCATAAAACAAAATTACAATGACGATTGGAAGAGAGTGGACTTGACCAAGATGTAAATCAAAGTAATGGATTTTAATACATAAATTAAATCACGCAATATACACAATCAACAATGCACAAAATATTATCATACGTCACTAGTAAAATCAAATTAAACCACACACCCTAATATAAATCATAACAACAGTTCTTGTTGGAGTGCGCACCAGTCTCTTGTAGCATAGGTCAACATAATCTTGGCGACAAAATTCTTTGGTTACAGTTCAACTAGTTCGCGAAATCGCAAAAGTCCTTTTGGTTGACCCGGCCGCCGATTGAATTTATACATGTAGGCTGGGGAGAAACACTGGAAGTATAACTGCAGCTTGATGGTATTAACAGTTGTCCATACAGGTACTCGGTGCATTAAAGGTGAATGTCACAGGTACAGAAGCAGCAATTGTCCTGCGAATTTTAATGTTAACCTTTGTTTTTCCAAAGGCTCCAAATTGCTGGACGATTCTGACAACTTTTCAGAATTATAATACATTGATTTTTATTTAAAATCAATGTTATGAAAGTTCTCAACCTTCTGTTTGAGAGGTCTACACTCGGTGAAATCTTTTGACAACTGGCACAGAAGAATTAAACTTGCAACCACAATTGTCCTTAGCAAAATTCCCATGATGCAACACAAACAAGCGAAGGGACACGTTGAAATTTTCACAATCTTTCCAGTTCGCGTCTGAAACATGTTTTTAACGGCAGTCCACATCCTGTGCTCGAAGTATTTTGACCTAGCAATTAAACAAAGTATATTGTTATCAACAGGTGTGCAATCTTGCTCATCTAGGTAACAAAGAACTCTATGTCCACTTCTTAGAATGACATGATAAGACACTGTGATCATATGTCCTCTATAACTGCGGAGGCTTCTGACATGGTTCTTAAGGATGTTTCAAACACTAGTCCATTTAGAACTAGGTCATATCAGATTAAGTAAGTCATGCTTATTGCCACCACACATTGCAAAGTTTCATATTTTTCCAGTTCTCCTCACTCATAATTATATGATTAAATTTAACATGGATTTAGTACATAACACGAAAAACATAATTAATTTTCAGGAGTCGTGTCACAATGTCCATACAGATTTCTCGTGATTATTTTTTGCCGAACTTCTAGGGTGACCAAATAATGCCACACTGACATTGTGGTGTGGTGTGTGTTTGTCATGGGTTTACAGTTTTTGCATCACCATTGCATAAAGGAAGTATTCCCCAAAGGGGCTCAAATTTTGGAAAGAAGGTTACAGGAAACAAATTCTTTTTATTTACGGCCTCTACACTAACAAAATCATAAGACCAAAAATAAAAAAGAATTGTTCCCATTTCAGAACTTTGAATGGTTCATATGGGAACTCTTGTGCCTTGGATGCTAAAAAGGTTCATCCTGTGCAGAGTGATGAGTTTCTACGGAAGCTAGTTTCAGGTGGCAGGGCGCCAGGACTTCTTTTTCTAGGGGGGCACATTTTTTTTGGGGAAAAAGTGGAAAGTTTGGGGGGGCAAAGTATCAATATTTGGAGATTTTTTTTGAACCAATTTTGGCCCCAACGCTGATTTTTGCCCCAAATTGCTGATTTTTGGGCCACAAATCGTCCAATTTTGCCACAAAATCCATTTTTCTTTCGGCGGGGGGGGGGGGGGGGGGGGGGGGGCAATGGGCGAAAGAAAAGTTTTTTTGACGTGGTTTGCCGCACTGCAATGGCTGAGTTTCAGTATTATTTGAAGAGAGAGGGGTCTTTTACTTTGCAAGTTCTAAAGTAACAAGGCTCCTTAACTACAATAATTAGTAATGATGAAATGACGGTAAATAACTTATTTAAAACTTAGACGTGAATTAATGTTTTGTAATGAAATTTACAATATTTTAAATACGTTAAATTTGTTATTGTGAAAAAAGTAAAAAGGAAATGGTATAGGTTTTCATTAAATGCATGGCTAGTGATCATGGTTCGTCATTACAAGAATGGTGTGATCACCAAAAAGTATTTGAAGTGTACCAGTCCATTGTAAGCAAAGGTCGTCATATTTGAGAACGGGGGTCTTCATCGTTTACACAACAAAACAAAACAAGGTAAATCCGGCCTCACTTGGACAGATGACGCACACCATTCCCTGGGGTCACATAGGCGTTCCTACACTTACAGGTTGATCTATGAAGGAGGTATTAGTATTTTACAACACATCAACACTATCATGTCATTTGAGTGTCATTATAAAGATACTTTATTCACTTCACTTTATTATCATATAACTATGGAAGAAAGCACAGTTTTTTAGCAAGGCGAATGAAACGGATACCCAACGGCAACCTGTGGAGGCCGAGTATGACTGGAAACCAAACGCACATGAAACGACAGGCCCGACCGAGGGTCGAACCTGACCTATAGTGGTGCGATGCAAGGGAAGACCCACTGCGCTAACACCGACCCGTAGGGGTTTAGGAAGTTTTCTTTGACTTTTGCGGTCGATGTGCTTGATTACATTTTAACAGCAGGGTGCGAAAATTTTCAAATTAAAGAACAGGCATTTGGCATGGTTTTTACATACAATCAAAGTTTATTTTGGTTTTGTGGGTTGGCAAGGAAAAAGGGTGTATGTCTGATCTCTCTTCCACTGGATCGTTAAGTGTAAATTCCTGTTTAGGTTGAAAGGAATCAAGCCTATAATGAATAAAGCCTATAAAATAAACTCATTCAACTTCTATACATGTTTTGTTTACGCGACGTACTCAAGGTCAGAAAAGTTACCTCCCGTGGTTCATAAAACAAAATTCACAATGACGATTTGGAAGAAGATTGACTGACCAAGATGTAACTTCAAGTAATGATTTTAAAATACATAAATTACATCACGCACTTATACAACAATCAATCACTGCACAAAATTATAATCTATACTTCTTACCCTAGTTTAAAAAAAAATCAAATTAAAACCACACCCTCCTAGAAACATACAACATTCCTTGTTGGGTGCGCACCAGTCTCTTGTAGAATCAGGTCCACATAAATCTTGGCGACACCAGTCTGCCTGGTACAGTCAACTCTTTTCGCAAATCTGCAAAAGTCGCTTTGGTCTATACCGGACCGATTAATTTATATAACTCGTAGGCTTGGAGAACACTGAATATCCCTGCAGCTTGATGGTAATAACTTGGTCCATACGATTGTACTCACCGGTGCATTAAAGGTGATGTCACTGGTACAGAAGCACTGGCCTGCTGGAATTTTTTAATGTTAACCTTTGTTTTTTTTTCCAAAGCACCAAAATTTGCTTACGATTCTGACAACTTTTTCAGAATTATAATAAATTGATTTTTGAAAATCAAAATCGTTATAAAGTTCTCCACCTTCTGTTTTTAGAGGTCTACACTCGATAAATCCGTCCTTTACAACTGCACAGAAGAATAACTTGCAACACAATTTGTCCCTTAGAAAATTTTCCCATGATGCAACACACAACAAGCGAAGACGTTGAAATTTCACACTCTTTCCAGTGTCGCTGAAACTGTTAAAGGAGGTCCCAACATCCTGTGTCTCGCATCTTTTGACATAGCAATTACCACCGTCTTATTGTTCATCAACAGGTGTGGAAACTTGCTTCCTATAGGTAAAAAACCTCTGTCCACTTCTTTAGATGACATGAACGAATCACTGTGATCATATTGTCCTCTATAACTGCGGACTCCTTCTGACATGGTTTCCTTCAGGATGTTTCACAACACGAGCCATTAGAACTAGGATCAATCAAGGAATAAGTTGTCCATGCTTATTCGCATCAACACATTGCAAGTTCATATTTTCCAGTTCTCCTCACATCTAAGTTAAATGATTCAATTTAACATGATTTAATGTAATATAACACAGAAAAATAATATAATTTCAAGGATTCTGTCCCCCAATGTCCATACCTTCTCTTTACTAATTTTTTGTGTCCGAAAATTATAGGGTGCACCAAAATAATGCCCACCCGACATTGATGGGTGTGTTGTCATGGGGTTTTACATTTATTTGCAATCACCATATGCATCAAGGAGTTTCCCCACAGGGGCTGCAACTTTGGAAAGAGTTACAAGGAAACAAATTCTTTTATTTACGGCCTAAAACACTAAAAAAACCATAATAAGACCAAAAATAAAAAGAATTTGATTCCATTAAACTTTGAAAGGTCATATGGAACTCTGTGCTTGATGTAAAAGGTTCATCCTTTGAGAGTCCTGATTCTACGGCAGCTAGTTTCAGTGGCTGCGCCAACGTCTTTTTCCTAGGGCCTGGTGTTATATTGACCAATGCTTCGGCGGCATGGAAAATCCAAATAATAAAAGCCCTTCTCGTGTTCAGGGTGTTTGAAATGATAGATTAAATCTACATGTAAAGGGGTTAAAAATCGCAAATTCGCAGCGACGATTACAGGATATCGCGCTCGTCTGTTGAATGGAAGACCGATGCAACGAACGACGGTTGCTCGTTATAGATTATCCACTATCCAATGTTGAGAAAAACAATAATATTTCAGAGATGTTTATGGGAAGTTACTTGGTGCTCTTCATATTTAAATTTGCGCGATGCGACTGGCTCTTTAGACTGTATGTCCCGGTTATAATTCCTGAGTATAAACCAGCAAGAAATTTTGCCACACAAGTTACAACTGTTAAGCTGTTTTGCCAAACTATACCGGTGACACACATTTTGGGGATTCCAAAACATGCCATATGGACCATGTTAAAAATGATTAAAAAAACAGCGTTTTGACTGTTAGTCCGGGCATCAAAACGGTGCAAATAACTGTAAACAGGGACTTTCGAAACGTGCAAATGACTGTAAAAAACGTGATTTTACTGTTGTGAGTCCCACTGCCAGTCAAATGCTGTATTTTAATTAACATTTTGAAAAAAACCAAAAATCTGCCCAAAAAAAAAAACTTTGTAGAGCGATCCACGCTATAACTACTGAAGTACTTGTTAACATGGGTTCATTGTAAGGATATGCAAGCGAAAAGGGTAGACAAAAATATGTTTAAAGCGTATGGTTCATCATGGGTTTACCCTATCTTGGGGTGTGGTTTGGTTTTTTTTTTGTTTTTTTTCTCAAACAAAACTAGGAGCCTTATGTATGGTTGGGTCGTCCGGAGCATTTCGTTAACCAAGGAGAGCGACTTTTATGTTCAGTTCGTTCTTCTATGAAGTCATGAAAAATTTAGCGGTGGTCCCGTGAAAGTGAGGGCGAAATCCAGGAGGGGTAAATCAAAGTACTTATTTGGGTGTCCTAGAACGTTCAGCCTTTTTAATCTATTGGTTAATTAGTGAACAGACAACTTTAGATTGAGCACGGAACTGTTTGGTTTAAGCATTTCAACATCTTTACAACGTATTCACTATTAGCGGCTACCTACTGCTACTGCTGATAGCACATCAGCGACTGTCCTACTGCTGATAACTATAGCGGTTATCTAACTGCTGAAAGCACTATAGCGTTAGCGGCTATCTACCCTGCTGACACGCAACTATAGGCGTTTACTACTGCTGACAGCACTATAGCGGTTACTACTGCTTACTAGCAACTATATAGCGGTTACTCTTCTGCGCTGATAACACTATTGCGGTTTATCTACTGCGATAGCCTATAGCAGGTTACTACTAGCTGATAACGCACCTTTCATACGCGGATTATCTACTGCTGATAGCACGATAGCGGTTTATCTACTGCTGATAGCACTATAAAAAAGGGTTTATCTTCCTGCCGATAGCAATACGTTACAACTTGCTGCTGACATAGCACTCTAGCCCTATCTATTTTGATACACTATCCGGCTTATCTACTTGCTGATAGCACTAATTTTTACTATCTACGTACACGCTATAGCATCTACTATAGCGGTTATATCGCCTTCTGATAGCACTATATGCTGGTTATCTACTGCTGACTAGCACTATAGCGGCTATCTTCGGATAGCACTAAGCTGCGCTATCTCTTCTGCTGATACAATAGCGTTATCTACTGCTGATAGCACTATAAGCGGTTATCTACTGCTGAAAGCAACTAAGCGGCTATGTACTCTGCTACACACTATAGTCGGCTACTACTGCTGATAGCACAATTGCAGTTATCTACTAACTCTCCTGCTGCTAGCACTATGCGGCTATCAACTGCTCGATAGCACTATAGCTCTATCTACTTGCTGATATCACTATAGCGGCTATGTAACTGCTGACATCACCTAAAGCGCTATCTCCTTGCTGATAGCACTAGCGCGGACTACCTCCTGCTGGTAACCATATAGCGGCTATATAACAAATGAAAATAACATTGATAAAAGATGAAATTCGCATTTCCGCTCGTATACACACCTCGCTTCCTTTACTGACTTGTCATACAGTTCCTGTCCGTGTATTACCTGCTACCGAGGTATGTGAGCAAATCCAAATAATAAAAGACCCTCGCCGTGTTACAGGTGGTTAAAATGATAGTCCTGGTGGCTGAAAAGAAAATCGCAGTGCAAATTCCATGGACGGATACAGATGCATTGTCTTCCGCTCGTCTGTGGAGACCAACGAAAGTCGCTAGTTAAATTATCAATTTCAAATGTTGACAGATATATTTGAGATGTCATGGGAAGTGACAAGTTGTGATCTTATATTTAAGTTCCGCGCGGGTATATGTTAATTCCCGCTTAATCATATGTAACAGCACGGAAATTTTCCATACAGCGCCACTCCCACTGAACGATAGGAGGATCGTATGGAACGGAGAGGATGGCCTCGTGGAAATAGCCAAGCGAGGGACCAGTTACAACTTTTCATCGTTTGAACACTATACAGTGAACATAATTTTGAGATGGGCGAACATGCATATGGGCTGTTGTAGTCGGTGGCCATGTGTGTTTTCCCGTGGGGCTATGATATATTGAAAAACCAATGATGGTGCCCAATTTTTTCGAGTGTTGTTCAACCATTTTACATGCAAAATAAGTATGACTCCATGTTTCAAATTAAATACCACACAGTACACAATCCATTCAAATCAACCGTTTACAGCTTCCTTTTAATCATTCTATAACGTATCAAAATCTTAAAAACAATGAAAACAGGCAGCTTCAGCAATACCAAGAATGCGTCCAAAATGAAAATATTCAATGCGCATATTGGGCCCAAAATAATCCATATATGAAGGAAAAAGCCAACACATATATTTTCACGAGTAATCAGAAACTCTTATCGAGCATTAGCATGCTTCCGATCCAGGATGGGTAACGAAAATGTTCTCCAAATTACATCAAAATGGCAAAATTTGTGAATTAACTCCCACTTTCACTAGATATAATAATGTGTGAAGAAACCATGTAATTTTTTTTATTTTATCATATTTTAATATCCTCTTGCCTTCATTAAAGATGGAAGCCAATATGGACGTCTTCAAATTTCCGCTAAATGTACAATTTACCATCTGGATAGATTTAGTTATATTATCCAGAATCACCAAAAGTACATATTTTAATATGAATAATCTAACCTTGACAATTAGAAACTCATATCTAGTATATTTTGGTCGTTGACATACTTCAAATGAAAAATTATGGCAACTTCCTCCGTCTAGTTCTTTACAACCGTACCAATTGCCACTGTACCTGTTTTTCACTTGACTCAACAATCTTGAAATTTAGAAGACTGATACCAAATAAAGTAACTATTAATATAAATTTCTGGTGATAAAAACCTGTCTCCTCCCCCATTTATACCTTACAATATGTCTGGATGAACATAACTAAATATAATACAGCTAGAGTGTAATTGTAGCTTTTGAAAAGTCTGAAACGGCAGACGTTGTTGGTCGCCATCTGGGCATTTCTCCATTGTTATAAAAATGGAAACGCCAGCACGAGTTTCTAATGTCAAGAAATAATCTTACACTTTAAAGGTGCAACGAGAGATTTCACATAACAGGTTCCTTACAAAGGTGAAAAATCTAATTTTTTGCACTAATGTAAAGCTTTCTTCAGAAATGTCTCCATGGAAAGGATTAAGCCTGAAAAATATTTCCTTTGTGCAAAAATTGTGCAATTTTCTAATTTCGTATAGGAGCAATACAAATTCAGACCTATGTTTTACATTGGAAATTAAGAAATGAAAATCGCAATTGTTTCACTTTCAAGGCATTCTGTAACCAAGACAAGTAAGACTCTTGGGTGTGTCTAATCTGTATGAACTCACTACATATGACACACATATTTGGTGGCCCCAAAATCTCTCGTTGCACCTTTAATAAAGAATTTTGATGGTAATCCAAATACGGCCTAATATTACATTAATATAGAATTTTAAGGTTTTCTCTTCAAATGCCCGTGTTTGGGCCGCCTACTTCATTTTTGAAGACGCTATTAAGTGGAAACGCCAGATCGAGTTTTGTAATGGTCAAAGGAATATATTCTACATCTCAGTTTCAGTGAAACCTTCATGGTACTTGGACGTTTTCTTCTACGACTTTTTTTAATGACTGGCTCATATTAATTTGCTAATAATATATTAATAAAACTGCTCTCCGAAAAATTGGCACCATCGATTGTTTTGATAAGTGGTAATGATATTTGAATCCAGCACAAATTAGAAAATAAACACGAAAGGCCCCAACGGAACCATTTTTTCCTTACACCGGCCACACTATGTGGCCACAACTTTAGAGTTGATCCACACTATCTACTGAAATACTTGTAAAAACAATGGGTCCATTGAAAGAGATATGCAAGCGAAAAGGTAGACAAAAAATACACTTTAAAAACTATTGAGTGTCCTTTTTTTACGGTTCATCAGGTGTTTACCCTATCTTGGGTGTTTTTTCTCAAAACATAACCAACATACGCTCCACGAATTCAAATACTAGGCTTATAGTTGGGTCGGTTGGTCGGAGTGTTTCCGTGCCCAAGGAGACGAATTTCATTTTCAGTGGATGTGTCTTCTATGAAGTAAATCATTGGCCAAACGAGTCATAAGTAGTAGCGTCAATTCTGCTCGCAGAAATTAATTTCTGCTCGCAGAAATTAATTTTCATTCACGCCGAGCTGAAATTCTATCCAGTCAAAATTAAGTCGAGCCGTTTTAACCATGAAAAGGTCCTTTTTTTTGGCGAGCTGAAATCCTTTGAACTAATTTCACCTTGCCGAAAATTATTTTCGGGCGAGGCAGAAATTCATTTTCAGCTCGCTGAAATTACAACCAATCAGGAAACGGTTTTTAATGCGAGGCAAATTAACCTGGCCAACTCGTTCATAAGTAATGCATTTCAGCGCGCCGAAATTAATTTCTGCATTGCTGAAATTACAGCCAATAGGAAGACAATTTTTTTCAGCGAGCTGAAATTTTTATCGCCAGCCACTGAAAAAGCAATGGATTTCTGCCTCGCCGAAATGAATTTCGTGCTCGCCAAAATTAATTTCTGCTCTCTGAAATTAACGCCAATAATAGACGTTTTTTTATCATCAACAGCGAGCTTAAATTCCAACCAATGAAAAGCAATGAATTTCTGCCCCGCCGAAATGAATTTCGGCCCGCCGAAATGAATTTCAGCTAGCTGAAATTACAGCCAATAGGAAGAACGTTTTTTTTCAGCTAGCTGAACTTCCGGCAATGAAAAGCATGACTTTCTGCTCGCCGAAATGACTTTCGGCTCGCCAAAATTAATTTCAATTCGCTGAAATTACAGCCAATAGGAAGAGTTTTTTTCAGCGAGGATGGAAATTCCAGCAAATGAAAAAGCAATGAATTTCTGCTCGCCGAAATGAATTCGGCTCGCCAAAATTAATTCTGCTCGCTGAAAGGACAAGCCAATAGGAGACAGTTTTTTTCAGCGAGATGAAATTCCAGCCAATGAAAAGCAATGAATTTCTGCCCCGCCGAAATGAATTTCGGCTCGCCAAACTTAATTTCAGCTCGCTGAACTTACAAGCAATAGGAAGACCGTTTTTTTTTTTTAGCGCGCTGAAAATTCAGCAATAGGAAGACGTTTTTCAGCGAGCTGAACTTCCAGCCAATGAAAAGCAATTAATTTATGCTAGCCGAAAATGAATTCGGCTCGCAAACTTATTTCAGCTCGCTGAAATTACAGCCAATCGGAAGACGTTTTTTTCAGCGAGCTGAAATTACAACCAATGAGAAAAGCAATGAATTTCTGCTCGCCTAAATGACATTTCGGCGCCAAAATAATTCGCTCGGCTGAAATTACAGCCTAATAGGTAAAGACGTTTTTTTTTTCAGCTGAGCGAAAATCCAGCCAAGATGAAGAGGTGTTTCAGCGAGCTGAAATTCCAGCCAATGAAAAGCAATGAATTCTGCTCGCCAAAATGAATTGCAGATCCGCCAAAATTAATTCTGCTCGCTGAAATTCCAGCATAGGAGACCTTTTTTTCCAGCGAGCTGAAATTCCAGCCAATGAAACGAAAAGCAATGAATTCTTGCTCACTTAAATTAATTTCAGCTAGCTGAAAAATTACCGCAATAGAAGGAAAACGTTTTTTTCAGCGAGCTGAAATCCAGCCAATGAAAAGCAAGTAAATTTATCTCGCCGGAATGAATTTCGGCTCGCCAAAAGTAATTAATTTATGCTCTGCTGAAATTACAGCCAATAGGAAGACGCTTTTTCAGCGAGCCTGAAATTCCAACCAATGAAAAGCAATGAATTTCTGCTCGCCGAAACTGAATTTTCGGCTCGCCAAAATATTCAGCTCGCTGGAAATTACACCAATAGGAAGACGTTTTTCAGCGAGCTGAAATTCGAGCCAATAGGAAGACGTTTTTTTTTAAGCGAGCTGAAATCAGGCCAATTGCAAAAACCAATGAATTTCTGCTCGCGAAAATGAATTCAGTCGCAAAATTAATTTCTGGCTCGATGAAATTCCAGCCAATAGGAAGACGTTTTTGTCAGCGAGCTGAAATTCCAGCCAAATAAAAGCAATGAATTCTGTCGGTGAAATGAATTTCGGGTCGCCCACATTCATTATTCGGCGAGCAGAAATTCAGCATGCATGGTAATT
>JAMKCH010020588.1:0-21766 GCA_023653785.1 Ophioderma brevispina | reverse complement strand
ATATAAGTTTGCGATATTTTCGGCTTGCTAGCAGTAGAACTTTTTTGATTTGTTACGTTCAACGTCAAATTCCGGGATTCTCAAAATTAATGGTGCGCGCATGGGCTAGGCGTTTGCTCTAGGTGAATCTGTGACGTTGCACTATGGGTGTATCGTCCGTGTTCAGGTGACAAGAGGGCACAGTAGATCGACAAAAATATAAAGTTTTTCGTGGAATTTCAACCCAGTGCCTCGATGTTTTTTGTTCCTAGACATTTTCTACATTTTGTAAGATTAACTTCACGTGAAAAGGTATTTGTATTGTTTATAATTTTAGGCATGTTCGGCGACGCCGAACGAACAAAAAGTTTTGTAAACATGACCGCTGGTACAAGTTCCCGGATGGAAATGGGCCAACGGGAATTTGGGGAAGGATTTTTTGCCCCCATTCGGGGATTGCGCAAATACTCTATTAAGAAATTCCCTCGTGTTTCTATAAATTTTAAATTGATAAAAACAAAGAGAACTACAACAAATTTCCTGAAAATTTCTTAGACAGATCTTTATAGTAAAAAATGTTACATTGAAATGAAAGTGATAGTGTTCAGTAAAAGTAGTAATTTCGATAAATTTATAATAAGTTCATAAGTTATTTATAAACAATAACACTCAATTAAAAAATCACAAACCTTGGGAAGTGGTATCGTGGAAACGAAACGCCTATAGGGTGATTGAAATAGGGATGGGTAAAAACCCGGGTAAAAACCCTTTGATATTTAAAGGCCCGGGGTGAGGGTGTGGCCAACAAAGATCTGTAATAAAGCAGGTAAAACAAGTAGTGTTTCAGAGCACATATTTCCCAATAAATTCGTTGAAGCTATATACATAAAATCTTACCTTTCCTTAACTTCATCTTTCCCTTCTCCTTTCTCTTCTCTTTTCTTCTCACTTCCCTTTCCATCTCTTCTTTCCCCTTCTCTTCCCCGCTTTCTTTTTCTCTTCATCACTTTTCCCATCCCATTTTTTTTTTTTTTTTGCTTCCCTTACCATTTTTTTGTTGCGCGGGGAGGGAGGCTACCCCCACTGGTATGCCATTGCTTGTGATAGAATTTAAAATATAGGGATGATTACAATAGGATGTATTTCAAACATTGTTTTGGGTTTCTTTTCTACTTGTTTAGGCCAATAACACAATTAAAACTTACCAAACATTCTCGATAGGTGTACTACAACCGATCGAGAGCACTTCAAGCTAATTCTAACCTGTCCCTTTCCTTTGATGATCTTATACATAAAGACAACATATGCGGCTTATTCACTTCAGGTGTGATCTAATACATTTGGTAAGCATTCCAATATATGCAAAAAAAACATGGGTTCAAAAAAAGTTGGGGGCTTTTTTCTGGAAATGTCCTTGACTCCTTGTGCATCTCTTTAAATGAAGATGACAAAATATAAACAAGCAAAACAAACAACAAACAATTTTTTATAATTTTACTTTTAACAACAAAAACAACATAAATACATTATGTATGCCACAATATACATACATTGGCATAAACATATACATACATGATAAATAAGGTAATTGAATACATAAAAATATAATGTGGAGAGTAAGGGAAAGTAAGCCAAGTAATGGAGAAGGAGTACTGGAAAGTAAGCTAAGTATGGGACTGTCAAGTCCCAGACTATTTTCTATTAGTTATAATTTGAAATTAATGACTTTTTATAATGATTTTAAAAGAATTAAGTTTTCTTTTTTAATTTTTGATGTTGGGTGAAATGGTGTTCCATTGGTTAAATCACATTAAAGAGACACTTGCACCACAATTTTAAAAATTAGTGCGCCCCTCAGATTTTTTGTACAAAATCGATATTTTGCATGGTTGTAAAGCTTTATATACAAAGCCCTCACCCGAAATGTTAAGACCAAATCAGCTTCGTATGAGTGAACAGAACGATTTTAATTTAACGTCGCCGGCGACGCGAATTCAAACAGACGACGAAAATGACTGTTAAACACAAGAACACGCCACGCCGTATGCATGTTCCCACCGATATGCCACAATGTTGGACCGCGTCTATAACCTTTGTGGTTTTAATATTAAGTGAGTACGAGTCAAAGTATTCTGTAATATCAACATTTGTTAGTAAAGTTATGGAACACTTAAAAGTTAGCCCTACAAATTAAAGGAATCTTTATCCTCTATCAAGTCCCTATCTGTTTTGGGGGTATTTATTTTGATTGGGAAACTATAGCTCTGTCTTCAATGGCCAAAGACTAAATTTAGAGCAAATTGCAGAGAAATTTCCTATTTGTGAAAATGGCATGCCGCTTAAATTCAAGTTAAGTATATGAAAGTCTGTAAGATTGTCTTGTAGAATAAGTTGGTTTTTGGAATTTGGTACAAACATATTGTCAAATGTGTGAGGGAAAACAGGTTGTTGCTGCATGTAACACAATCAATTATTGCCACGCGCGGGAGGAAAGGCGGGTATAGATGTGGAATAACTTGGAGACAGACATGGAGTTTTTGCTGTATTGAAGCTTTGAAAGAAGATCCTTGGTCATAACAATTTTCATGACAATTGAAAATGATGAAACAGTGCTAAAATTAGTAAGGTTGTGATGAACATGGCATAACTATTTATGCACCCACCAAGATCGTTTTTGTGTAAGTAAAATGATGATTACCGTGTGAGATAGATTGTATTTTCAGTGTTTTTATACAAATGAATTGGCTCTGTACAGAGGTTCTATTTCCACACGTGTGTAAGTGGGGTCAAATATAATCACGGCCAGTTGAGCGAACTGCCAGCAGTGCCCGGTAGCATATAATACTTCTAGATACTATATCAATGCAGAAATATTGACAATTTGACAGCTGAATCAGGTAGGATGGTGGACTATTGAGGTACTACATTAACTTGAACAAGAGTATAGGAAATGAGCTAAGTTTACGATACCACTATTTATACCATCAGTTGTCATTAAAACTATAAGTCACCTTTTTACACTAGCATTTTGTTGTTGGAAAATATTATGTATCCTCTCAATTTTGGCTTATTTTCGGATTGTTTTTAAATAATTCTGCCATTGAGCGGGGCATACATTGGTGCCGCAGCACCAACATGTTTCTGTATTTTAGTTGATTGTATTTAACAAATCAGGGAGGTAAATAACATAGAAAAACTGGGTGGGCCATGGCCACCCCAGTTAATTATTTGGCGCCACCCAGTAAATTCAGTTGCCCCAATGACCCAAAATGGCCCACCCAGTTAATTATTTGACCCCACCCAGTAAATTATTGGGCCAAAAATATATTTATGAAGTTTAAGTATTTCAGTTTAATGAATGCTAATAAAATAGTCACTGTCATTTAAGCAATATCCTGAATGTAGGCAGTGTGGTGCTCTACCCCAAACATTTTATGGTATTCATGTAGTTGGAGTGAACAACTTTACTAAAGGCTTATTTAAATGAAGATCGCACCATCTTTAAAGGACACGAGACAGGAATGTTAGTTTATATGGTTAGCTTCTTGTAATGATTGAAATCTGCTGAAATTCCTGCCTGTGTGTGTATAATACACAAATGATCACCTCATGACCGGGGCAAGTAACCTGGTGGAATGGAACCTCCAATACAAATGCACATACAAGTCAAAATAAATGCAAGTTTGTTTGCAGTAAGAAGCTCAAAAACCAAAATGTGCAACTGCACTTTTGTAATTGTTTTTATTTTAGATCATACAAAAACGGTTATTCAATCATGTTTTACTCAATAATTATTAATTTATAAAACAAAAAAATATTGATTTTGGAATCACCCGTATTCAATTAAAATAATAATATCTCTCTGGCATATTTTGTCTGTCCAAAAGCCGCAATTTTTCTGAATGAATCAAATAAACACAAAACAAAATGCAGTAAGGCTCCAAAAGTCAATGACTATCTCAAACAAAGCTGTTTTTGTTCCTTATTTTTGCCTCATCCTCACTGTAAGTATAACTTAATCTATTTCTTTTTCACTATACTAAAAAGCTGTTTTCCTCCAATAAAGGACTAAGCTACTGGGCAACACTTTCATCTCGTCATGAATTAGTGTGAAAACATGTGATGTGATCTTATTGGACTCCGGTGCAAGGGGCCTCAATATTGCATGATTTGATGCAAGTGGACCGACACTGAATAAGGCTCACTCAGCTGGGAGGGGCAACCTGATTAATTTGCGTGTTTCAGTCGAAGTTATATTCATGGATGATCAAAAAAAAGGTGTAGAAAAGAGACAAATATTAATGTAATAATAATATTATAAGTTTTTCCCGTTCGATTTCGCACAATGTTCATCCAATTCAAACAATTGTTTAGTTCAATTCGTCCCCCAAAAATCGAAACTGTACATTTGCCAACTCGATTTCGTCTTTGGAAAACACTTCAAAACCCTGGTGCACTCAACTCGTCAATGGTCCACACCGTTTCGTCTTGTTAATTCAACTTCGTCGGGTCATCAATTTCGTTTGTACAAATGGCCAACGATTTCGTCTTGTCATTCCGGATTCATAAAATATCATTCGAACTCGACGTATAGCCTGCATTGGGCGGGTATCATGCATCTTCGTTTAAGCTAACATTTGAAATGGCTCTTATCGGGATAGGAAGTGACGTTATGACGGCAATTTGTTATGATGTACCACTCAAGAGAGGGTGCACTTTAAATTACATGGATTTTATATTAAATTCTAAAGTTTGTTGGTAGGGAACAAATCAATTTCCAGATTTAAATTTAGATTTATATATATATATAATATATAGATATATATAAGATATATAATTATAACCCTATATCGCACCTTTGGGAGACACTGATCTTTTTATGTACTAATGAATAGTTAGGAGACATTTTTTTTTTTTTTTAATGTCTCCCTAACGGTTCCTTCGAATTGAGGTTTCTTCCGTAAAAGAATATGAATATTGAATTTATTGCACATAAGGGTAATCCCTAGCATAACAAAGGTAATGAATATTAATTAATTTAAATAACTAAATAGCTCATTTAAAGTAAGCTAATGAATTAATTCATCTGTCTCCCTAATATACCATTTGAGAATTCTACAATAAATTTTATACTATATATTTGTTTTAAATGTAGTTTTTAATTTTGGATCATGTCCAAAATGAATAAAACAAACTTTTGAACAGAGTTTGACGCTCGCCAAATGAACAAACAGAAAGTATGAAAAAGTAAGCAAGAAATTCACTCCCGCACACCCTGACGAATTGGAAGACCAATTGTTGAAACCTAGTGACCAAAGACGTAATTCAACCAATTACCCCCATTATATCGCCGTTTTGGAGGTCGATAAATTCATAACACGCGGGACGAAATTTAAAATGGCCATAGTTTGACTCGTGTGACCATCGACTATTTTGAATGTCCAAAGACAAAATCGAGTTGGCAAGTGTACAGTTTCCGATTTTTGGGGACGAATTTGAACTAAACATTGTTGAATTGGATGAACATTGTGCGAATCGAACGGGAAACCTATATTATTGCCATGAATTTATAAATGGGGATTGTATCAAATTATTTTTAATTGTTACAATCTGGCACTACTAAAATTGTCAACTCAAATGAGTGATGGTTTAATGACATCAGAAAGCAATGTTCTTGTAATGAGTGATTTAAGTTTCCTTGCCATTGTTTTGTATTGGTTGATTTGTTGTCAAAAAAAAAAAAAAGAATCATCTTGTTGGCTTAATTGTTTTATAGTAAAATTTAAAAAAAAAAAAAATTTGTGAATTCGATAAAAGATAAATTTTTAGTAAAAAAATGCCAACATATATCATCATAAAAATCATATTTATAATGAATTAAGTTTCTGAAACAAACACACCATTTTTTTTCATGTGTTGAAAGCCTTTACTTTTAGGTTAATTTTAGCAATACAAATTTATCTGAAAACAAATGCACAACTGTATTAACATAACAAAATTTGACCCATTTCCAAAAGGGCCTTATTCCTCTTTTGGATTTAAATTATTAGGACAAATTGAACTGGCACACAATTCGAATTACTCCTACTTGTTTGTGGAAAAGTGTACCAGTTAAAATCATATTACCTGCTAACCTCAATTCTTCTTCATAAAAAGAATTAACAACCACCGAGAACGTTTGAACGGTTTAATGAACAAAAAAAAAAAAAAAGAAACGGAAAAAAAAACCAAAACATTATTTTGAACTTGGTTTCTGTCTATTCAGCCCCATAGAGAAGCATACTAATCCCAAAGGGGTGTGTGGCCCTCCATTTTGGAGGTGTACGCATGTAGGCATTTAAGACCCCCCCCCATTTTAGGCTTCTTCTGTCACCAAAGACCAATAATTTGTGAAAATGTCCACCCAAAGACCCCCATAGTATTTTAAATTTTTGACTTTTTTTAATTTTTTAGGTTTTTTCTTTTTTTAAAAAATTTTAAATTTTCACTCAAGAAACCCTATTTAGGGTGATTTTTTTGTGCAAATTTTGTAAAAAAGACCCCATTTTGGGGAAATTTTGCCAAATTTGTCACCCTGAAACCCCTTAGTTTGGGCATTTGCTGTCACTCACCAAATCCCCTATTTTTAGTCCTCTATAAGCTTTTCGTTGTTGTTTTGTTTTTATAATAGCAAATTTGTTGAGGAATTCATGGAAATAAAGTTGGCCCACCCCGTAAATTATTTTTCCATACTTTTTGGGTCATTTAAGTAAAGTTGGCCCACCCAGTAAATTATCTTATTTACCTCACTGTCACAAATCACGGATTAGATGTGCTTCTGAAATCACTATTGCTCACTGCTCTCCGTGCACGCTTTTGCAAATGTCAAGGTTCTCCATTTCAGCATTGCATGCATTGCATCTCCAAAGGGGTCAACCACCTCTGACCATCCTTGGCCTTTTGGTTGGCTACTCCGTCAATAAATTATTTTGTAGTTATTTATAATGCTTGGTAAAATTAAATTGTATCATTGGATTGGCATGATAAATAGATATGATATGAGATGACATTCGCACATGCAATTTATGGAGAAACAGTGTGTTATAGAGACTAAAAAGTGCAGTTGCAGGAGAAAGTGTTTTTTTTTTTTACTTTATACAAAATACCAATACTACTAGAACATTTCTCCCCTAACCTCCTCAATGTGAATTTTTTCAGGCTAGGTGTTGGTCAACAGTGGGAACTCCTAAAATCAAATTTTAAAAGTATTAACTTGTTTTATGTCATCGCAGTTCAAATGGTTATTTAGTTTGTTTTTATTTTAAGTGTCAACAAACATGTAGTTATTTTTTTTAAAAGATTTGTGAAAATTATTTGACTTGAACCAGGTGTTTAGTGGGGGCACTGGTATCATCTGCATATCATACAAAAGAAAAAGACAATTCTTGAGCAGCATTTGGAATCATTAACATAAATGATAAATCCGAAGGGTCCTAAAATAGAGCCTTGGGGCATACCAGTGTCAATATATTTTGTTGAAGATTGGTGACCAGTGGAGTACCAAGGCCAGTCAATCCAGAGGGGCCAAAATTCCCAAGTCTTCTACCAGAGGGGGAAAATCGTAAGTCGTTTTCACGGTTTTTTTATTTGCTTCAATTAATTCAAAAGTTGATGAAAGGCGCACATAGCGCCGAAGGTGTGAATTTACTTTAATTTGCCCCAAAATTAGGCTGAAATTGGTTGACATTCCATGAAGAAGAAGAAGAGGGACAAAAGGATATGTTGGTCCATATTGTCCCGCTTTTTGAGCAGAGAGGGCAAGTGCCCCCCTGCACAAACCCCCCCCCCGGTCGGTACGCCACTGTTTGTGACTATTGTTCAACAAACTGCAGGCCTGTAACCTGGATTTTGTTTAGGGAGGGCAATTTTTTTTAAAAGGGGACCTCTCTCCCCAAATCTCTCATACAAATTGAAGATTGACTCCTAAAATAAAATTTAAAAGTATTAACTTGTTTTATGTCATCGATAGTTCAAATGGTTTATTAGTTTGTTTTATTTTAAGTGTCAACAAACATGTAGTTATTTTTTTTTTAAAAGATTTAGTGGAAAATTATTTGACTTGAACCAGGTGTTTAGTGGGGGCACTGGTATCATCTGCATATAATACAAAAGAAAAAGACAATTCTTGAGCAGCGTTTGGAATATCATTAACAGAAATGATAAATCCTAAGGGTCCTAAAATAGAGCCTTGGGGCATACCAGTGTCAATATATTTTGTTGAAGATTTGTGACCAGTGGCGTACCAAGCCAGTCAATCCAGAGGGGGCAATTCCCAAGTCTTCCTACCAGAGGGGGAAAATTCGTAAGTCGTCACGGTTATTTGCTTCAATTAATTCCAAAGTTGATGAAATGCGCACATAGCGCACGAAGGTTGCTGAATTTACTTTAATTTTGCCCAAATTTAGGCTGAAATTGGTTGAAATTCCATGAAGAAGAGGGACAAATATGCATATTTTGGTCCATATTGTCCCGCTTTTTGAGCCAGAGAGGGCAACTTGCCCCCCTGCCACAACCCCCCCCCCCCCCCCCGGTCGGTACGCCACTGTTTGTGACTATTGTAATCAACAAACTGCAGGCCTGTAACCTGGATTTTGTTTAGGGACAGGCAATTTTTTTTTTTAAAAGGGGACCTCTCTCCCCAAATTCACCCCTCCCCAAAAGGGGGCGAATTTGGCAAAAGTGGACTTTAATACCAAAATTTTAACCCTTTATTTCGACAAATAGCATAAAAACCGCCTACTTTTTGGCTATCTCCGCTTGAAAAAAGTTTTAGGGTTTTTTTTGCGGGGGGGGGGGGGGGGGGGGGGGGGCTTTTTGGAAGGGGGACATTTTGTCAAAAATACTTAAGAAGGAGAATTCTAGAGACTTATATTTGACCAAGAAAACAACCTGGGAACACCGGTCGTCCGATTATGTGGTCAATTAAAAAGAACTTGATCCATCACGGCACTTAAAAGCTAGAAAACATTTTAACCGAAAGTGCATACTGCATGCACAGATATAATGACCCTAAGTGACCCTGAATGACTTTTGACCTCCTTATCTGTGACCCCACATAAGACCCATTGCCTCAATGTATAAGCATACCAAGTATGAACGTGATCCATCACTGAACTAAAATGCTAGACAACATTTTAAACAAGTGTACACCACATGCACAAGATATAATGGCCCTAAGCAGAGCCCTAAGTAACAATGGATGACCTTTGACCTCCTCATCTGTGACCCCACATAAGACCCCTGCCTGAATGGATACGCATTAATAAGTATGAATTGATGCCATTAGTACGTACCATGTTAGCTTTTATAACCCAGTGTATACCACATGCACAAAATATAATGACCCTAAGTGACCCTGAATGACTTTTGACCTCCTCATCTATGACCTCACATAAGACCCCGTGTCTCAATGTATAAGCATACCAAGTATGAACATTCATCATCATGCACTAAAAAGCTAGACAACATTTATCCAAAAGTGTATACCAAAAGTTTGACACACACATGGGGGGCATGGGGGCAAGCCCCCAAAATTTTTTTCTTGCCCCCCCCTAGTTTTTCCCCCCTGGCCCAAAGAAAAAATTGGGGGGGGGGGTGGGGGGATTTTGGGCAAATTTGGCGATTTGGGGCCAAAAATCACAAATTTCTTTAAAATTGGGTCTTTTTTTATTTTTAAAATTGGTTAAAAATCTCCAAATATTTGATACTCCCCCCCAGAATTTCTCTGGCCCCCCCAAAAAATAATTTCACTTTTGCCCCTACCCCAGAAAAAGAGTCTGGTGCTGGGCCACGTCCCCCATATGATACAAAATTGAAACAACTTCCAAGTAAATCAGGTTAACAAGGCATTGCAATACACACAACCGTTAACAACTTTTCTAAAGGTAACAATGCGAAATTATTGCCCGGCAGAGCATAGAGGGTTGCAAAAGTGGGTCATAAGATGAGGTTACCATCGCATATTGGGCCAAAATAGGGGCTAATTTTTTGCATGATTTGGTCAGGCTAGTGAGAAACTGCCCCTGTAGCCCGGTGTGACGCCAGGGGGCCAGTTTTTCCCCCCTGGTCGGAAGAAAAATGACAGATTTTTGCAAAAATCAGCTATTTAAGGCTGATTTATGGCCAAAAAATACCAATTGGGAAAATGCAGCGATTTGGGGCCAAACTTGGTTAAAAATCTCCAAATTGTTGATAATTGCACCTCCAGAATTTCACTTTTCCCCTCCAAAATTTAAATTTCCCCGCCCCCAGAAAATGAAGTCTCTGGTGCCGCCACTGTGTGCCCCTTCTGGATCTGCCAATGGTTGCATGAGGATAACGGTAGATCAGAATTTTCCATACTAAAAAAAACCACCATAAAACCTGAAATTTGGTTATCAGGAGAAAGCTTGTATTCTTCTCCATTTATTGCAAAAATTGCATCTGTGCTGTTTCCTATAATCTGTGCAATATATAAATTGTCAATCTTCTACAGTCTGCAAGACACATTTTGACTAAAACTAGTAAATCGAGTTCTTATAGGACTAATTATAAGACGATTGACCAATATATTTAAGTGTGGGTTGGCAAACATGCACAATTGCTGCCACCTAAAGGTTATCAGAATCAAATGAAATGTCGAAGTAAAGGTGCAACGAGAAAATTTTGGGCCATCCATATATTGTGTCTATGTAGTGATTTCATATAGATAAGATACTAAAACGATTTCTTACCTGGTATGGGCACAAAATGTCTTAAAAGTGAGAAAAAAGGTAAATTTTTTATTTGCGTTCTTCAGTATAATACAGGGGCTGATTTTGTATTTGCCTCCTATACGAAATTAGGTATTTCACAATTTCTGACCAAAGAAATCTTTCTCAGCTTTAATCACTTGGTAATATTATGGACGAAGAGCTTGCAATCAGTGAAAAATCAGGGCTTCATTTTCCACGGATACCTGATTGATAGGTGAAAATCTCTTGTGGCACCTATAAACCCAACCCTGGACGTCGGTTTCTAGCCCGGGCGGAACTGAAGGAGTGAGATAAGAGGGGAACAAGAAAAGTCGCAAATTCAGGTGGGATTCGAACCAGGGCCTTCGGGGCCCAGCCCAAATGCAGCACGCACGGCGTTCGCTGTCCCTGCCAAGCGATTTTCGTGCCCATATGAGTTCTGTGGTTTTGATGACGTCTCGCTACTTCGCATTTCTGTACTTAGTGCATTTTTCTCAATTAACAGTGGATTTTTGGTGAGCCTTAGCTGTGCTAGGGTTAGTATTACAGGGCCTTTTCCTAACAAAAAAAGAAATATATGTTGTAATTGGGTGGATCAACCTCTCTGAAATCAATGCAATGACCCAATCTTTCACAATGGATGTGAACTCTTATAGTCTAATCAAAAACTTTCATTTTAATAATGTTTCGTCTGTAACGATTTAACATGACGACCTGTACAAAAATCTCCATTGGAAGCCATGCAATTTGTAAACTACTGATATCTCCTCTTGGTAGCCATCCCTATATAGCGAGTTTGACAACAATTATTAGCATATGACTATCAGGTTTGAAATGAATAGACACACATTGTTAATTATGATGACATATCCTTAATTTATTAATAGCTACAAAACAAATTCTATATATTTAATTGATTACAATTTCTATGATACAGTTTAGTTACATAGATTGTTGAGTGCTATTACTGATGATTTAGTGTAGTTTCAAAAACACAGGAGCCGTTAGCTTAAGTCTTTGTTGGGCAATTAGAATCAGCAGCTGCTATTTGATAGCATTCATAGAGTACACTGATCTCTATACAATGGATTGGCTACACAACAGTAATTGTATAGATGAGTGAAGCAACTGGTAGACATCTTGGTCTACTGAACACAATAGCATTCCAGAGACACCTGTTTAACAGAAAGTTGCATCCTGGGTGCCTGTTTAGAGACATGCCATCCCATGTGCGCGCAACTTCAAATACAATGAGCTCACTGAATTGGCTTGATTCTGTAGTCTGTTATGTCGCTTATACACATTTCAATGGGAACAAATTTTGTATAAATGACCGGCTCTTAACCACCTGATTGGGCTCTTTTTGGATTACCAATATGGCCGTCAGTGCCTCAATTATGAAGCTCAAGTTTCCAATCCATTGTATAGAGATCAGTGATAGAGCACCAGGAATTTTCAATAATCATTTTTGACAACAAAAACTACAAGGTTCAGATTCTGCAAACTACTCGGGGGTACACAAATTTGGTTTGGATAGGAACATGCTTCTGGGAATCTGAAAAGTGCACCCATGACTCTACCAATTTTTTAAAGAAATATAGACCCATTAGTATACCTTGGGTCCAAATTTCTGATCAAATTTAACACTGATTTGTGCAATTTGTACAAAATTTGAGAACATTTGGAAAAACAGAACCCATCCATATACAACTACTGAACCTTGAAAAGGTGGTCATTGATATAGCAAATGGCCAAAATGATCAAGATGATACTCATGTTTGGGGCACATCCCCAAAGGATGTTAATTTTTTGCTTTTTGTTCCAATTACTGTAAAATTCAGAAAAGGCTTCAAGATGATTTGAGCATATAATAGCAATAATGATGTGCTAAAACAAGCTTTGAAAGGAAGTGCTATTTAAATTATAAATAATGATTTTAGATATATAATACCTATTATGCTTTATTCTGCATGTTAATTGGAGGTTTCTTTGTACTCTTTTACACTAAAAAAAATTACAACCAGTATGTGACAGGGTGGTTACTGGTTAGCAGAGAAGATTAACACATATCTTTTAAGATAATAAAGAACAATTCCCAATTCCCTTATTGCAATGCAAAGCAAACATTACTGTAGTGCTTTATGCTAAAATTGAAATATGATACACAATGAAATTACTGGTAATAAAAAAGGATTTAATGTAGTGGGCTCAATCTCTTGAGTAATTCAACACTGATCAGTAATAAAAATCTAAAATTTCAGCTTTGGTCACTTAGATTATGAACAAAATACACGTAATGACATTATTCAGTGCAATAACAAAGAGCAATTTCTGTGATAATCATGTAGTGCTCCGAAACAACAGATAAAAGAGGTAAGATTTATAAAAAGTGATATATGCACATGGCTTGGCTTTAATCACATGTCAATTAAATTAATTTCAAGCGGTTTTACATCTGAATTTGGTCAACTTGACAAATCAACTTGGTAGGCCCCTTATTCACTCTTCTATAAGCACAGCTAAATCTGTATATACAGGCCATTATAACCAGAGTGAAATGTGATTTTGAGTTTGAATTTAAATTTGCATGATAGCTTTTATACAAAATGTCCATACTGTTATTTCCTCAAATTTCTTGGTTTCAAAATCAGCACAGTAGAGAAGAGCAAAATGGGCAAAAGCTTTTACCAAGTCAAATTCATGACGCAGGCATCTTCAGACATTACATGTTGAAAAGAGGTTAATGTTGCATTATGAAAATCATGTCATACACTTCATTTGATTAAGCAAGATCACTTACTTAACATGCAAGTCAGAATCTTATTAAAACACCTTAATAAAATAGGAAATCCTTGTTACAATAGTTAAATCATTGGCTATCTGTACCATCAGTCTCACAAACACTGATGAAGCATGTGATTTAAGAATTAACCTTTATGTACTTGTTTTCTGTAAAAACTATATTCTATACACTGCAGACTTCAATCAAAACATACATATATCGGTTTACTGCTTGAATATAAAACTATATACATCATCATCTTGAGCTAGGATACATTAAGGCCTACATGCCTACCATATATACGACTTAACCAATTGTTGAATATACACACACATACACACTGCCATACACACACTGGTCCCTTGCGTTATATTTACACCTTTTTTCCCATAGACCATATGAAATATAATATCATCCCTGCTTGCTCTGCAATGGAAATAATGGCTTATATCTAACAGTTGTGTCACAGCATGTTGTCTTCAGGTCTATTACTGCTTGAAATGGAATGCAATATTTAGAGAAATTGGATGCCCATCCATTATGACACCATCTAAGATGTTCAAAACAAAAAAATCTCATCTTTTATTCTCATTCTTATTTAGAATTGTTTTTTATTGACGTAATTTTTCAAAAAACATTGCTACATCATTCTTTTTTATATATTTAAATAATTGCACCCCTCTTGAAAACAAATGTTTCAATCCAAGGAGCCAAATTCATCACATGGTGATCGTCACACTGCATAAATTGCACTTGTGTACAAACGCAGCATGCAAGATGCAGTATGAACGTGCTGTTTACGCGTGTCAAATATACGACTACACCACATAATTGCTACACACATTATCCATCTATTACCAAGTAAAGGATGGGCAAAGTTTCGATCTATACCAATCAATTTTTTGTTTACATGATAAACCACAACCACATGGTTTATTCCATAATTATGGATCAAAATGAACATGATGTGCCATGATGTGGCCGTTAGATACAAGCCCAAATATCTTGTTGAGTACAACAGATATAATTGATTTCTAAAATTCACAGACAGGTGCATGCATTATAGTCCTGCTATCAGACTTGTAGTATGAGTACTTTTCATCAGTATGAGTATTTGACCATGAGTATGAGTATGTGCACTTGGGCATGAGTATGTGCACTTGGGCATGAGTATGAGAAGAGCAAAATTTTTAAGTATGAGTACTTATGCCTGAGTACGAGTATGAGTAAGAGTACACAAATTGTACATTTACTCAAGTATGAGTACAAGTATGAGTACGAGTATTTGTACTCAAGTACTACAAGTCTGCCTTTGTGGATGTCCCATGGCATGACTGCCTGTTGCAGAGTATATTATTGTATAACAAGCTTATTATACTTCACAAATGAAAAACAGGCTAGTGCACCACCCACTGGTCTACATGGTACACTTTATTCTGTTATGCGTAAATTGACGCATGACAGAATAAAGTGCACATAAACCAATGGGTGCAGCAAGCCTGTTTGTATTTCGTTTCTCAAAGTATAAGTCATATAACGCATTTATCCAGGGTTATCTCATAACATATTTCAGATCAGAAAATCACACTGGCAGTAGTACTTTGAGCCAAATAGGACATTCTATGCTTTAGGCAATGTCAAATAAGGGTATTTTGGGGATGTTTTTAAGTATAAAACTGGGTGTCACTCTTGATCTTTTCATCATTAGACTTGCAACAAGTCTACAAGTCTTGCACCAAGTCTACAAACAAGTCTTGCACCAAGTCTACAAGTCTTGTGACTCTTGCTGTGTAAGGGGAATTAGGTTTTTGCCTCAATTTTTAAACCAAAAATTTTTTGTTTTAAGTTGGTTTCCCAGTTAGGGGCTACAAGAGCATTTCTACTCAGTATCATAGCTTGGTGCTATTTTTTTCATATTTTTTTTAATCGGGAAAATTAGTTTTATTTTGGTAATTTTATTTTAGAATGCGACTTTGGAAAAAAAAGTTTTCACCATCCCTGTGCTCATGACTATTGCAAATGAATTCGAACAAACAAAGTATCACTATGCAAAAATTCTCACATCTGCAAACATTTCTATATAATGTAAATATTATTTAATTTGTCTTAACGCTTATGGAGACATTATTTCTAATGCACATTAATACAGTATTTAAAAATCACAGGTGCTGGAATCATTTTCATAATGATAATTGGCTGCTACTGTTTCTTGGTCATTAGAATTATTTTTGGATTATGTTAGTACCAAATTACATTAATTAGCTGCTTAATATTACAAGTATTAGCAGAAAAATGCAGATTAAAAACAGAGAATAGATTTGTGCTTTAATTCTCACTTAAAACAGCTGCATCAATCTCTTAATGGTGAATTTATTTCAGGTTAGGCCATAAAAAAAGACCTTTGTTTCTGCTAACCCACACATGTCTTTTTTAGAGAAAATGTACTACAAAGTCCAGCAAATATTTATTTCCTTTAAATAAGGAAAATATTTCTACAGTAATATATTGTAAAAAGTGGTGTAAAATCCACAAACAGTTTTTATGTTAGGCAATACATCTTGCAACTGTTTGACTACTAACTCTTTAAGTTTAGGCATATTTGAATTTTAATTCAAACATGCTTAAACTACAAGTGTTGGAATTTGATGATAAATTGAAATTAGAAAATAAAAACATGCATTTTGCATTAAAAAGTGCACAGAACATGGCAAATAACTAACAGATTAGAATTATAATAGTGGTTATTGGTTTGCATACATGCTTCTTTTTTCACTTGAAAATAGGTACAGTACAACCATTTAACTCCCATGTGTCCCTAACTCAGACATACCTGCAGAAACACTTCCTTAAAACATAACATAATATTACGACCTGTTTATATACGTTCACAAAAAATGAATGTGACATTATCTTGATCAAAAGAAGCCTTTTTGCTGGGATGCAGTGGTGATAGAAAGAAGGTTTGTTGCTAACGATGATAATTATCAGACATTTGCTATTGTGAAAAAAGGGTCAGAATGGCTTGATTAAGCAGCTAATCTTAGTTCATTTATGCAATGATAGGCAAACTTTGGCATTTACTTTAGCACCTTGTTATGTGAGCTAATCAGTGGTGTACCCAGAATCATCAGAGTAGGGGTGTGGTAAAGAGTTAAAAACTGGCGTGTTATCAACAAGGAGACATACATTCATTCTCAGAACTCTCTATTCAATTATTATAGTATCAAGTGTATGTAATGCCTGTTGGTTGATAACACGCAGTAAGTTTACTCTGCTTCGCGCCCCCGCTTTGCCGATCCTGGGTACATCACTGCTAATTATGGTGACTGGATAGGTGATCATGCATCAACAGCACTGTTGAAAAAATGGGACAGTTAGGTGACATCATTACAATGGTAGGGTTGTTTGTTAACAGCAATGTAAACAAAGTTATCAACTGCAACCACAATACCAACATCTAAAAGGCAGAAAAACTGACTCATATATTTACTCTCAACAAAGCATATTTGATTTCAATTATGAAGGCAATGACATCATTCAGCATTTTACACAATGTCAACCAAATTCTATATTATTATATAATAATCTACGCTAAATTTCCCCCTTAGTGGAAGCTTGAAATGAATCATAAATCTTTATGTTAAACCACAGCAAATGATGTAAGTAGTAAAAATATTATTACTTTAAAGGTGCAATGAGAGATTTGCAGGCATCCATATAATTATTGTGCCATATGTAGTGATTTCATATTGATTAGACACTTGATTTCTTACCTTGTATTTGGCTACAGAAAACAAGGTGATTTTGATTTGCTTATATAAAACATATGATGAATTTGGTATTTGTTTCAATGCAAAAGTAGAAATTTCACAATGTTTGCACCAAAAAATAATTCTCAACTTAATCCTTTTAGATGGGAATATTTTTTTATGGAAAGCTTTACATCAGTACAAAATCAGGGCTTTCTATTTTTAGGGATACCTGGTATGTGAAATCTCTCATTACACCTTTAAGCTATCAGGGCATTGGTGGATTGCTTCTCTGTTACAAAAATAGATACAAAGCCTTTTGTTTTACCAAAGAATTTATAAGTGGATTACCTTTTCTAAGCTTATTGTTATGCTGAGAAATTCTACCATAGAATAAATTGAGCAGATATTTCTTTTTCATTCTCTACAACTCACAAGCACACAGTACTGATATTCACAAAATGTTAATAAATAGGTCAAGTCTTGTTTAACAGAAGTAGTACATTTGCTTTAGACGACATTTCAAGAGTTATACTTCTCCCCTTCATTTTTCAATATTTGAGATTTGAGTTCACATTTATATATTGGACTATTCACTTTGAAATGCACCACCCAATGGAAGATTTAGGTAACGTCTTTCACAGAGGGAGTATGTATTTTATGTGGAATAGCCCATTGGGTAACTACATTTGGTAATCTACACCCCCTCTGTGGCAGATACTGATTAAGTCATTCACAAAGGGCTATGTATTCCAAATGGAACAGCCAACTGGCTAGCTTCATTTGAAATACACACTCCCTCTGAAAAATTACAGCTAAGTCTTCCATGGGAGTAGAATGGATTTTCAAATAGGATAGTTCATTTAAATCTTTTGGAAAGTTCAGATCAAAGATTTTCATGATGTTAATTTGATTGGTGATGATGGGATTCTAAGAGGGACACAGAAAAATAAAAAACCTGATTTTAAATCAACATCATGCTATATACTTTATGGATGGCAAATATCTTACACCGCATTTTGTCAATTGTAGCGTTTCATAATTATTAATTAGATTAAATTAAATTGAATTCCATTCTTGAAGGTAAAGTTCATTTACAAAGGTAAGTTCAGAGTTCAAAACACCAAGATAAAGTGTGAAAGAAGTTTGTTGTATCAAATCTGTAGTAATAATTTGTATTTATATGAGCATAAATTATGACTATAGTAACATATACATCAGTGTAATTAACATAATACACATATTTACATTGATATGGTTTTGTACTGATTGATGAGCAATTAAAGGTAAGGGTCACTACACAGTTTGGTTAGTACAAATACAAATGCTGGCCCATTTTCTCAAAAGGTGCTTAGCAAATGTGTTACTAAACACTCATTTAAGTCCAAAGTTGTAAGGTAGATTAGGGAGATATTTCTTTTGAATTGCAGCAAAAGCCACCATTAATTAATTTTTTATAAGAAGTAATTTTCCATGTGTATCAAGACATTCTGTATAAAAGATCTAACATTATGCCATTATCACAATTGGAAGATTTCTCCCTTATTCACCCAACTAATTTGCAGATGAAATGTTGTTTAGCTCACAATTTTGAAAACACCTTGTGAGAACACAGGCCGGTTATTTTTGTTTTGATTGTTTTGTTGTTATTTACATTGGAATAAATTGGAAAACAAAATTACAGGAGAGCAACCCAATAAATTTACAAAGCAATGGTATGTTTATTTTATTTTGAATTCCTTTCTTTGGGAGGGAAATATCAAAGGTGTTTCAAGGAGTGTCACTTTTAAATGTACCAACGATTACATCTGATTTCTTGAAATTACATGCCAAATTCCCAAACAAAGAGAAAAAAATGGATTGTTACATTTTGACATTTGAGAATGCCACTTTGTCAATACAATTATGAATTTATAACAAAACAATGAAAAGCAGAGTATTTGATATTCAATATCTCCGTACAGAAAGAGTAGAGATCTCTCCATTTTTACCGCAATCTCTTCCCATGGATAATGAGTTCTAAAACGGCAACAAGAGTACTAGATGTCTAAACCAGTTTCCTTAAAGATCTTGACTGACTTTATAAATATTTGAATAGCAACCTGACAATATTAAAAGGAACAAGGCGGTTCTCAGACCACAAAGGTCCCCGCCCAGTGCGTAGCTAAAGAACAAGAAGCAAAAATTTTAAGATCTCAGGGAAGATTGTGATGAAATAAGTGGTTCTTGAACGATGTGGCTCTCATTGACATGACTTTCAACATTTTTGGCACACTGAACTGTGACCCAAATTGCACTAAGTTTCAACCTCCTTACACATAATTAGTGATTTGACCTTGAATAACCACCAACATGACCTTCAAAAAACTTTTTGGCATTGAATGTTGACCACATTCACAGTTTCATGACACATACAACCATGTTGCAAAGATTTGACCTGAAGAGCAGGAAAGGACTACCAAAATTTTTGGCCCCTGAATGTTGACCAAACCCACCAAGTTTATTCCTCCTAACCACATGTTAAGTTGGTTTGACCCTTGGATGACCCCACATGACTTGAATGACTTCCAAAGTTTCAACACTGAATGTTGACCACACCCCACAAGTTTCATCCTCCTACCACATTAAGTGATGGACTAAAATGGACGCCACCTGCCCTTGAAAGTACCATCAAATTTTTGGCACTTGAATGATGACCACACCCACTAATTCTCATCCTCCTACCAAGTAAGTGATTTGACCTGGATGACACTACAGACATTGAAAGTACCTTCAAATGTTGGTACTGAATATTGACCACACCCACAATTTTTCATCCTCCTACCCCACTGTTTTAGTGATTTGACTTGAATTACCCCGCATGACCTTAAAGTGACCTCAAAAATTTCGCACTGAATGTTGACACACCCACCACAGTTTTCATCCTCCTCCAATGTGTAGTGATTTGACTTGAATTACCCCGCATGACCTAAATGACCTTTAAAAATTCGGCACTGAATGTGACCCCACAACCACCACGTTTCATCTTTCCTACCACATATTTATTGATTTGACCTTGGATGACCCCTCATGACCTTCAAAAGTTTGGAACGGAATGTGGACCACACCACCAATTTTCACCCCCAACCACCATGTTTAGTGATTTGACCTTGGTGACTTCGGATGAACCTTGAAATGACCTCACAAATTTTTGGTACTGAATGTTGACCACACCCCCAATTGTCATTCTCCTACAACATGTTAAGGGATTTGACGTGTGATGACCTCCATGACTTGAATGACCTTCAAAATTTTAGCACTGAATGTTGGCCAAACCACCAAGTTTCATCATCTACCACAACAGATGAGGTTTATAGACCCAATAACTCCATTTTATGTGTTTTAACCCCATTTTGACCTTTGACAATGCCACATGACCCTCATCCGAATTCATCCGCAGCCTACTTGAGTGACATCTATGGGGCGAGATGGGACACCCCCCATACTTGCCTCCAATCAAAAAGATATCGTGTTGACAACGTTTATATAGCGGATTTAGCCCTATTTTGCCATATTTGCCTATTTGACACATTGACCTTTGACCCACGTACATGAACCACTTTGTATCCCACCCACCGCATACTTGAGATACATCTCTGTGCAAAAGATGGGACTTCCCACACTGGCTTAGTTTTAAAGAAATATCGCCGTGGGACGCACATCACACACACACGGACGGCTACCATTCTATAGTCCCACCGTCGCCAACAAAAGTTGGCAGGGGACCAAAATAAAAAACAACAGCTCTACTATTGCAAAAGGGTATATTTAGCCTTATGTGCATATATGAATTATTGTCAAAGTTTTCCTCCAAGACACTCAATGGACAAAAGAGGATACATCTGGGTGGCGCCAAAGGGGTGGGAAGGGACCCCACCCCCCAAGTGTTTCAAAAATTCAGGGAAAAAACCGGTGTTGTCACAATTTTAAGTTCATGACTGCCTGATGAGGAGGAGTCATGTATAAGGAACTATTTCATTATTCTTGTGGTATGTAATAGGTATCAGCGACAGTACCTTAACTGATGTTCCTGTACAAATGTATTATTAAAGTCCTTCGAACAGGGAGATCAGCAAACAGCATCAAGAAATACATCCTTTATCCATGTAAGAGTCATAAAAAGCCAACACAACAAACCCATAAAGTGATCGATTCTGGAAAAAACCGCCACATGGTGCAAAATTTATATTTTGAGTTTTGACTATCATTGCAAAGTGGGAAAATAAAGTTCCATAAACTTTTAATTCTTTCTTATGTAAACATATCAAAAGTAGCCTTATACAATCTGACAAAAAATAAAGTACAACATAAAGTTTTAAGGTATTTTCTTTATTTTTTTCAAAACTGTCCTGTCGACATGTGGCGGGTTTTCCCAGACAGCATCACAAAAACATTTGCATAATGGGTACATATATAACATTTCTAATGCTGGCAAATTCACACACTAAACATGTTAAATGCTAACA
>JAMKCH010020587.1:0-22723 GCA_023653785.1 Ophioderma brevispina | reverse complement strand
TTTTACAGATATAGCTACTGATCTCCCATAGACCCTGTGGACCCCGGCCATATTTGCCATTCTAAATTATCATTAAAACGTCATTGACAATGCGACCTGTATATTTTCGGCTTCTGTACAGTTACAGTAAGATGAAAAATATGGCACCATTTTTAAAAGAAACTGATGAATCTGAAACCTTTCCCCCAGTGTGACCTTCGAACCTGTTTTGCCTTATAACTCTGGAATTATAACCCTCAGATAGGGCAAACTATACCTTTCTGAAATCTTTGAAAGGTACTGAACTTGATGGTATTCTTTAAAATACCTTTTAATCCTTTTTATATTTTGACCCCTGTATAAGCCTTTCCCCCTAGAATACATCCAAGAACACACTTTAAAAAACGACACTCAAGATTTTTGGAATTCTCGTGAAATTTTGATTTAGAAAAAAATTTGGTTGCAAAATTGTATATGTAATATTTCACAAAAATACAGTTTCACATGTACTATATTCCACATCTCGCACTGTTATGAGGCCGGCCGCTTATTTGGTGGTAATTAAAGTATAAAACTGCAATTACTTAGTAAAAAAGCACATTGGAAATACCTTATGGCAGCATGATTTGTATGTGTGTGTGTCAGGCAGTCTGTCTGTGTGTCAAACATTTTGGTGTACACTTTTTGTTAAAATGTTGTCTAGCTTTTTACTGCAGTGATGGATCAAGTTCATACTTGGTATGCTTATACACTGAGGCGAGGGTCTGATGTGGGGTTAAAGATGAGCAGGTCAAAGGTCATTCAGGGTCATTTAGGGTCATATCTTGTGCATGTGATATACACTTTTGGTTAAAATGTCTAGCATTTTAGTGCAGTGATGGATCAAGTTCATACTTGGTATGCTTATACACTGAGGCGAGGGTCTGATGTGGGATTACAGATGAGGTCAAACGTCATTCAGGGTCATTTAGGGTCATATCTTGTGCATGTGATATACACTTTTGGTTAAAATGTCTAGCATTTTAGTGCAGTGATGGATCAAGTTGGTATGCTTACACATTGAGGCAAGGGGTCTTATGTGGGGTCACAGATGAGGTCAAAGGTCATTCAGGGGTCACTTAGGATCATTATATCTTGTACATGTGGTATAACGTGGTTAAAATGTTGTCTAGCATTTATTGCAGTGATGGATGAGGTTCATAATTGATATGCTTACACATTTAGATAAGGGGTCTCATAGATGAGGTCAAAGATCATTCAGTGGTCACTTAGCCCGGTCACTTAGGGTCTTTGACCACATAATCGAGCGACCTATTTGGGACCGTTGTCTTGATATCTTGTTGGTTTATATCTTAACAAAAACTTTGATCCAAAAGTTTCAGTTTTCCTATTTTGTCCAAATTTTAACTCAAACCTGTACTGAGCTTTTGTAATCTTCTCGCAACACTCTTCAGTCGGAGGGTACAGAACCGATCTTTTTTAGCGGTGTTGAATCAACAGTGGCAAGAGTCTTTGGAGGTTTTTATACCCTTTGAGTCCACACAGTGTAGATTGATCATTATTAATTTTATAGTCAATTTTGTTTGGTTATTTACAGCAGCAACAACTGAACAAGAAGCATCTACCCATTTGGAAACCACCTCCCCACAGGGTAAGATTACGACTTTTGTTCTCTAGGCTTGCGAGTACATAACATTAACGTAAGGTTATTAGCGGAGAGGCTTAGGTCCATATGCACACAAAGTTAGACCAGATTTGAACTTAACACCTGGTCTAAGTCAAAATTGATTTTGTCCAAAATTGACAGGTACTCATATTTTCTTCATAAATAAACTACCAAATTTCAGAAATTAAAATGCAAATTTCAAAATAAATAAAAAATACCTCATGTCAATGCAAAGGAAAATGTCTTATGGTGGCAATAAATTACACTTAGACCAGGTCTAGGTTTAGACCCGGTGTGAAAACAGATAGAGTCCGGTGGGAGCCACAGTCCGGAGCTCCATAGACGATAACGGAATAAAGAGTGAAACTAATGTTGCGTTAAGAGTCAACTGAATCGATTGCCCTATTGTTCACCATTGTTCCTGGAGTATGAGTACGCCGGACTATAATTACTTTTACACCGGTATGAAAGCAGTCCGGCGAGGGCCACAGTCCGCGCTTCATAGACGATAACGGAATAAAGAGTGAAACTAATGTTGCGTGAAGAGTCAAATGAGTTGAGTGCCCTATTACGTACCGTTGTAGCCGGACTATGTGGACTATAATGACTTCTACACCTGTGTAACTATTTTGTGCATTCGAACCTTAGGGTGTCAATTTTAAAATGTGGATTAGATTCCAATTGGAGACTTTGTCAGTTTAGTAACTCTGTGTTTGAATAGTTTTATGTGAAACCACGATATAACTTCATTGACACATCGCATTTAAGTGTTTATCAATTCCTGCTATTTTTCTAAAATTATCTATGGATTTGCTTTGGTATCACTTTAAAATATTCAGCGCCACAATCATATGGATGGAAATTGAAGTAAATGCCAAATTAACATTACGATTTTCAAGCGTAATTACTTAGAGAATAAAGGTGTTATTTTTGGAACATGACTGTAAAAGTTTTTATAGTCCGCCGGACTCATAGTCCACCTACAACGGTAAATCTATGATTTAGTTCTCCTGCAAACAAGTGGCCCTTATCATGATCCTTATGTATATGCTGAACCTTTGGTCAGTGCATATGGTAACAGATTTTGAATCAGTGGTCATCTAATGGTCATTTTGGCCACTTTGGATAATACACATGAAAATCATCCTACTTTGACAAATAAGGTGCTGCACAGTTTTTGGCAAACAATTCGAATTAAGACAGTTGAGTACATCATTGCCCATGGTTAGCACATATAGGGTTCAAACAAAATTTTGATCAGCGATTAGCAAGTGGCCATTTCAGCTATTTTGGTCAAAATCTTATGAAAAGCTATAATCTTCTTCTGCAAATAAGTGGCCCTTAACATGACCTTCAAGCCTAGTTAGCAAGTGATAATTTTATCCCCACGGTTAGGTTCGTGCTCTTCGAGCACAAGAAATATAACGAAGTAATGTAATGTAATAAAGTAATATAATGAAGTAACTACTATTGCAATGATTAAATACGTATTTCGAAATTTCTTCTTTATGAAAAAAAGTTAATTCCAAATTTCATACATACGGGCATGCGCGCTCTCGCAAAATACCCCCTACTGCTTTTCAAGCCAGGGGGATAAAATGCATATGACGAGAATAGTGTGTACTCTTTTGTGTTTGCAGGCTTACTAACAACCCTAAACGTAATCCCAATCCTATCCATAACACCAATCCTATCCCTAACACTAATCTTAGTTCTTACCCCAAACATTTATATGGACTTAAGTCAGAATTCATCCTCTATGATAAATGAGTCAGTTCAAACTCTGTCTTCAATGAAATTTAGGTTTTAAATATTGGTGGACTATATAGCCAGAACCTAATCACGTAAAACATCTGAAATATTGCAGCAAACATAATGGGGTTATTTATCCGTGTAATATTGCGCAGAACTAGACTCAAGACTTCGATGTGGGGATTATAGAGCTTTATTGAGTTTGGTGAGAGAAAGTATGAAGGATGATGATTGAAGTTTGGAAGGTGGAAGCTGATGTGGTGGAAGGACCCGTTGAGAGGGTCAGTCAGGAAGAGGTGGTGAAGGTAATGGAAGGCTGCTGGTCTCTCGGAAGTGAGGATTAAAGATGATTATTGCGGGAGTGGAGAGATAGGGATTGGTGTGTCAGAGAGTGTTAGATGGAAGAGGAATGCCGACGAGGGGTGGGTGGTGATTGTGGTGGTTCCAATTTTTAAAGTGTTATATGGCCTCCATTTTACTGATTAAACTTTTAAAAATATTATTTTCTCAATTTTATTTGAGAAAAGATTTCTCACGGGAAAAGTTATTTGTTTACTATAAAAGAGAGAAAGGGGAATACCCTTAGGTCTAGTTTGTTTTGCTAAGTGCACCTGTTTAGATTGCACAATAGGGGAAGTGGGGAATTCCACAAGGTTGCTAAACTTAGAACTGTCAACTTGTTTATGTTTTGGAGATCAAACATTGTAAGATCGGAATTCCCCCACAAAGTTATTATGGAAAGTGGTGTGATTAGATGAAGTAATTTATGTGGATTTCAATTGGTCAGCAGTGCAAGGTTATGTTTATGCATGATTCTGTATGTATATCTATTTTAGACTGGGAACTTTGTGAAGTCAGTGTATATTGAGATTTGAGTTAAGCAGCCAGCAGTTGTAATCAGGAGCTAAACCAGAGCTTTGGAGCTATACAGTATAATTATAGCTAGTTTTACTCTACAATAATGGTAGATTTGAGTTCTACTTCTAGTGCCAGGATTTAATACTTTGGATGCCGCCGGAGCTTGATAGCTAAAGTGTATGCTGTCGTCTTTTAAGCCAAAGAGCTTCAGTTTCGGAATCAAAAAGGGATTCCAATTGTGGTCCTATATGAGGACATAGCAACAGAGCTGATGGTGGTATATTACCTGGATTTTATTATTGTGGAACATTAGCATCGTCGAGGGAAAGCCCCGTTGTCTTGAACTGGTGGACAAAAGTTAACTTCAGAACTGCGAAGATTCCAATGGAATATTACCCGAGGATTTATAAGGGTGACTTTGCATACTGTCACTTCGCTGTGAGGACATATCATCGTTGAACTGCAACGCTTCTTGTGGACATTCTGTTTACAATTAAGTATAAATCATAAATTGTGTGTAATTTTACTATATATGTAATTTGTTTTGGACATACCAAATTCTTGAACCAATTACAATCATTAAACTGTTATATTATATAAAGTTCAGATCACTTGTGCACAAGGCTCATTTATTTGTGTTTGAAAGGTATTTCTGACCTAGGCGTCCACGAGACGTCATAACAGAATGGAAATGAAATAAATGAGTTTTGGTGCGTATAAGGGTGTGAAGTTGAGGAGAGGGTCCTAGAGAATAGAATTTGAAGAAAAGTGGGGAGTGGAGAGGGTCCTAGAGAATAGAATTTGAAGAAAAGTGGGAAGTGGAGGAGATGCAATTTTAGTGGTTTATGCCAGGGAAAAGAATGATGGATGGGATGCAGTGTTCATTTTGAGGAGGTCGCAAGAGGATATCGAGCTAAAGGGACGAAACTGTATGTGTTTGGGAATTTGGAGAAGGTATTTGATAGAGTCCCGAGGAAAGTGATAGAGTGGGCAAGGAGGAGAGAGGTATACCAGAGGCGATGGTTAGAGCAGTGATGGGTTTGTATGGAGGAGTAAGGACAAGAGTTAGAGTGGAGTCAGAGATGGCTGAGGAGTTTGAGGTGAAGGTGGGTGTGCATCAAGGTTATGTACTGTCACCGTTGATATTTTGCAATTATCATTATAGCCCATTTTTTCAGTTTCAATTTATTTACCAATAACCATAACGAGTGAAGTTATACAGAAAAGCATTGGTGGGTTGACCAAAAGAGAGCAAAGCTCATACAAGGTGTGGCCAACCTAAACTTGTTGTGATTGATGTGGTTACAGAGAGTGCAAGAGAAGGTTTGATGAGGGAGATGTTGCATGTTGATGATTTAGTTTTGATAAGTGAGACAATGGAGGGACTGAGGGAATAGTTTTGGAAATGGAAGACGGCTTTTGAAAGTAAGGGTCTGAAGGTAAATCTTGCGAAGGCAATTAAAGTGATGGTGAGTGGGGTGGAGGGGGAAGTGTCAGTGAGTAGGATAGACCCATGTGGTGTATGCATTTAATAGGAATAAAAGCCAATCAGTGTGGTGTGAGAATGCAGGCAGCTGTGACAGGTAGAGTATGGTTTGGGTGGGTGACGAGTAAGGAATGTGGAGAGTTCATATCACGGGAAAAGATTTCTTTGAAGCTGAATGCAAATTATGTATAAGACTTGTGTGGGATCGGTGATGCTGTACATGAGTGAGTCATGGTATCCATAAAATATTCTGCGCAAAATGGAGATAGGGATTTTTTGAGAAAGACAGAGTGATCTCTGAGCTCGCGGGGCGCAGAGTAGGGGGAGGGCGGGGAGCGGAGGGAGAGCGAGAAAGTGAGAGAGAGATTGATAGTGAGAGAGATATTGGTGTGAAGTTGATGAAAATAGAAGACGACTGGAAGCACTTGATGCAGATGTTGGGTTTTGAATACGCGTGAACGGTTGGCAAGGCGAATGGGTACGCCTGAGATTTAGTATGGGTGGTTCGAGGAGGAGGGCACAACCAAGAACATGGAAAAACAGGTGGGGGGGGGGGGGGTCCGTAACCTGACCCAGCTGACACACATTTTTTTTCTGACACACGTAGGAATTTTTTAAACGTAAAACTCCCAAAGTGGGGGAGGAGAGAGGAGGTGGGTTGAGGATGGATGATGCACTGAATCGGGCGAAGTGGATGAGGGGGGTGAGGGTGATTGCTGCTAGTGTGAGGTAAATCCGTCCACCCCATTAAACGGGCAAGCTGGATTCAAAAGTTTAGATTCACTACTAGTTATTCAGTCAAGCATGTAATCCCTCATTGAAGTCTTGACATTAGACTAGGTCAATGTAATATTATATGGGGGAATGACCAAATCATGGGGGGTCCATGTTTTTCACTGTAAAAATAAATGAATAAGTAATAGGATTTTTTCTCATCACCCGACAGGAATTTATGGCATGAAAATGAGGAACAACGCCACCATATATGGTTGACCACACTAGCTCACACACTGTCCTATGGGCCATCGGTATAAAATTTTTGCTACTACTGTGCAAACAGTTGGGCCAATTTAGCTGAGAATGTATTTGGTTATATATTTGGTCTAAAAAAAGTGGTACAATCAGAAAAAAATGGTTAAATCTGAATTTCAAAATAAGCCATTCGTACTTGGCATAATATTAAAGACCAGGCTTTCCAATGGTGTTTGTTTTCAATCTCATTTGCTTTGGTCAATCCAGAGATATAATCAATTTAGTGCGATACACCAACATTGATTTTGTGCCACTTTTATGCATGCAAAGTTTTTTCGCGCAGATATGCCATGCTGTCTTGAAACTTACAAAAGACTGAAACTTGACCAAAGAAACAAAACACAGATTAAAGTAAACAAAGGAAGTCTAGTTTTCTTGACACAAGCTTTAATCGTCATCATATCAGTTCAAACAAAAATATCTTCTTTTCTTAAATTATAAACAAATACAAATATTTATTGCACGTTAATGAAATGGAGCTTGGAATTTATTGGCAAAATTGGTGTCCGCTAAAATCATGCCAGAAGAATTTAAGGCAATCAAAGAAATGGTTTAAAAATATTGCACTATCTTTGAGCATTTACTAATTGTTGAGGTCAATAAATAAATTGAATTTGGAAGCAAAAGTATCGTTATGGAGATATACAACAAAAATAGGCTAAAGTCAAATGTTTATTTCAGCAAAGGTCAAGGTCTTATACTGAGTTTAAAAGTATCTTTAAAAATTGATCAAATCACATTGAATTAAATTATGTAGGGTTTACCAACACTTGTAGGCATCGGAATTTGTCCACCATTGAAGTGTGTGGGGAAAGTGCCCCCATGTGCCCCCCAATAACCTATACTTTGACACCAAATTTATCAATTTTATGAGTAGATCTGATTTTGAAAATGGCCACCAAAAATATGTTCCGCCCTTACTCGATTTAAACCCATGCCTCATTTTTTACAAATTTATACCATAGTGATGCAATCAAAAGTAGAAACATTTTTCGCGGTGTTGTGGTCACAGGGGAGCTGATATTGACTATACTATATTGATCTTTATCTTTAAAAAAGTGGTACATAGGGCAATGTCCAATAAAATTTTATTTGTATTTATTTATTAGAATGCAATGCATACCTTTTGAAGAATGGTGATATACCCGATGAAGATTTCAAAACATATTCTTTGGTACCACCCCGCCATTTCGTGCATGGCTTGACAGCCCATCCGCATGGATTGCTTTTGCTGGTGGGTTATGCGAAGCCGGGGTCCAAGTCGACTAGGATATCAAAAAAAAAACCCACCTTAAACGGCGTGATTACCCAAGGGTATAATGACGAAGGTGGTTCTGGTGCATAGGGTGACATCATTGAAGCTATCTACTTATGAGACTCCTGGTAGTGCCAAAGTCTACCCCGTAGGAGAGGGTGGAAATCAGGTTGGTGTTTAGTTCAGCATGTACATTCTTTGAAAATAAATTAAGGAAACAAAAGAGAGTGTGTATTATGCTTTTTTTTATTAATTTTCTCGTGGAATATAGATGAACAATTTATTGAATTAAAATAGCTTCCGAGTGGAGTTTACTTATAACTTTCATGACATGCATGTTTTTTCAGCTTTTCAAGCGAATACCGATGTCAACACACACGTGGAGTTACGTTTTGCTGATCCGGTGGACGCTCAAGTTCTGCGTATCGAACCCAGGAAATGGAAGGGCGGGCCTGGGGGATACGATTTGAAATACTGGGTTGCCAATAAGGTTTAAAAGATAAAAGAAAAAAAATGTAAAATAGTCAAATCATGACTTCTATTGTGGTTTAAAAACCATATTAGGAATGATTATCGATATGAATATAGTAGTAGAACATTAATTTGTGTTACATTAACCATATTTTTAAAATATTCACTATGGGTTTGTGTTTTAATAATGCATACCGTTTGTTTTTAAGCCCTCTTGAACATAATAAATATACGTATTACCAATCTTGAAAAAAAAAAACCTTACAAACTTAATTCGATCCAGTTGCATTCAGTGAAATTTTCCAACAAGCATATCTATAAAATGAATTTCAGGCATTATTCATTTGCATCAAAATAACCAGTGCATTCTGGGAAATTTCACAGCATGCATTTCTTAATTAATCTTGTAACCATTATATTCCATCAAAATAACATACAAATGAATTTTCCAGAAACTAATGTGTTAAAATAATATAAACTAACGAATGAAATGCATTCTGATATTTATAATTTATTTTTTATATCGCTGGTGCATTTTGGGTAATACATTAACCGTTACACTATGGTAAGTGACGGGTCCCATCCTCGTCGTATATTTATCCCAGCTTTGAGCATCATGATTGTTAGAGGATTTATTTGACGAATAGGTTGTGTGTGTGAAATTTAGTCAACGTCAATATCTTTATGCAAATATTCTTGACGTGTCATCCATATATTAAAACATGAGTAGAGAGAAAACATTCGATACTTCAATTCTGGAGCAAGGCCCGCGGGCTGTTCCCGGTTATTTTCTTAGAATGGACACGAACACGCTTCTTTTCGCTGATTACTAATAATAGAAACGAACGAGTTGGCGGACGCTATTTCGCACCTACCGAACTCAAAGTTCCATATTAATAAAATATTAGAACTATGCACTACTACTTTGTTAAAAAACGTCACACTCGTCATAGCAACTACGAACATACTATAGCCCACGCTATTTTGGAAGCCATATTGAAAATCTGTAAAACACACCGTGATGATTTTTGCGACGGTAAACTTTCTGAATAAACCACATCCATGAGGATGTTCTTGGATGTCTAAGGATCATTTTATAATCGAGGGTCGCCCGGCGAATCAACGTGCACTTTTCCATGTTGTAAGATTTACGTGTAGTGGGCTTGGGCGGTAACATTTAAGCGTCCGCCAGTGAGCTCGTGGAATCTGGAGGTCATCTGATCTCTAGCTTTTTATTAATCTATCTCTATGTTATGGAGTAACATCTGGATGACACACCAAAGAATTCTGTCAAAATATAGAGTAAATTTCACGCACGAAATCTTGGGTTCTAACATGTATCGTTTACATAAACGAACAAAGCAAGACCATTACTACTAACGCCACGTTTCTTTTGAACTTACCATTACTTTTCAGATAGTGGGGGACTGTAAATTCTGTAATGAACAAATCTCATGTGAGTGTGCAAAACTGGATAAAACTCTGAATTTTGGTACACAAATACTTTATGCATTGCTTATCAAAACATTGATGGAAGCACTTGCCACACTCCTTTCATCCCAGCAAACACATAACATTTTCATAATATTTGTCAAAGGTTGGATGAAAATTTTATAAAAACATTGTTTGATAATGTTTGTGAAACATTATCAAAACGTTTTACAATGTTTTACGATGTTTTTAAAAATGTTTGCTTAAAATGTTTTTCGAAAACACATTGCCGATTAATTGTAACTTTTTATAAAACATTAAGACAACATTTTCAAACATTACTACAAAATATCGTAAGCTTTTGTTATAGAGATACTATCAGAACATTTTACTCTTAGATGCAGCAAATGTTTTTTAAAGATGTCGCTGAAATTATTGTCTGCTGACATTTTTTCCTATGTTTTCAAAAGGTTTTAAAAATGTTACCAAGATGTTGTTTTTATCTTGATGTTTTTGAAACATTTGGGAAATGTAATCGAATATGATATTGATATGTTTTAAAACATTGAAACCGTACATTGTATGGATATCACCTTATGAACATGTTTTAATAATAACTTTTGATGATAATGTTTTCAAAATGTTTTCCAAACATTATGCAAATGTTATTAAAACGTTCAGTTGAAAGTGTTTTAAAACATTGTAAGCAGATATTGCAACAATGTCTTTATTTCGCATTTTGCAAATGTTCCAATAATAATGCTGATTATATTGCATTGTTTTTCAAACATCGTTTGAATGTTATCAAAATGGGATGTCGATTTTCCTTTAACATTAAGCAAATATTGACACGATACTAATATTGTCCTGTGACTATGAGCGACATTATGTTTTAGGCCTATTACTCAGCAAACCCATAACATTTCCATTAACCATTTGTATGCATTTATATCATTGTCCACATGTTAATGGAATGTGTCTGCAAACAGAACACTAAAACAAATTTTATACGATATTTGTAAAATGTTGTGACATTGTTTTAGTGATAGTACTAAAAAAATTGTGGCCTATAGAAGATGGTCATTCAAAAACAAAACCACATTATATAGGTATGGTGGATAGTTTGTTATTCAAATTCGACCGTTATTAAATCGTTTTTGAAATACATGTTATGATGTTAGGCAAACATTTTTCGGTTTAGGCAAACGTTTTATGATATCAGGCAAAAACATTTTTATGATGTTAGGGCAAACGTTTTATGATATTAGGCCGCAACACATTTTATGAGTTATGCAAACGTTTTATGATATTAGGCAAACATATTTTATGAAGTTAGAAAAATTTTTATATGTTAGGGGAAAACATTTTTACGAGTTAGGAAACACTTTTATGATGTTAGGAAAATATTTTATTGATGTTAGGAAAATATTTTTTAGATGTTAGGAAAATATTTGTTCTGATGTTAGGCGAACATTCTATAAAATATCCATATGCATGCCTATATGCATGTCTAACCCGCAGGAACACTGAAGTACTAAAAAATTAACAGCCAAACAAAAACCATAATAACATCTTGGTTACGCAATGCAAGGTTGTTAAAATAGCAAAAGGATGCTTTATATATTTAAAATAACATAATTAGGTTGGGAAGTACCCGTGGCTTAGTGGATACTACTCTGGGATTCCCAATCGAAAGGACAAGGTTCGATTCCAGCCAAGGGAAGTGATAAAATTTGCCTCCTTAGTAAGGTGTTAAACATCCGTTGATGAATACACTAATGAGTAAAGAAAAGCAGATGTCGTTTTCTCACGAAATGAAACTTTATTTAATTAATACATGCTGTTTGATAAAAGTTTTGAAAAATATCTTGTAAAACAATTATGAAGATAATGTTTGCAACATTTTTCCCGAACCAAGTCCCACCATACATTTTGATGTTTTTAAACATTGTTAACAAACATTTTCATAACATTTTCGGAAACATTTTTAGAACGTTCACCAAAACATGTTGGTGTTTGTTGGGATGGCCCAGCTTGGAGTTCAAGGGTTTAACAGGGTAAGAAATTTTTAATGTTCCGATTGTGTTGAAAGCACACATAATGATGTTTGTCTGGTTACAAGGATCCAAAAAAAGGGACGGTTTATACGACCTAGGGGACTGTCCCACAAGTCTCGGCTTGTCCTCGGAATCAGGCGAAGTAGGTGCAATTAACATATAAATTCAAACTTATTTATTGGAATGCCACTTCACCAACACCGATTGGCAACTTAATAGTTTATATTTTAAAAAAACAAATAAAAAAAATGAAAATACCTAAAAAAAAATCAGGGGGGCCCTCCCTGACACCTTGGGCATCGGTCTCCCCGCACCCTTGGGCATCGCCTTTAATTATGCGCTACCACCTTTTTGACCCCAATGGGCTGCCCATACGCCCTCATGCGAACCAGCTGGTCCACTGATTTCAACAAAAATTCAAAACCCTACACCCCACTAGCCCGCCGAGATAGACTGTATCCCAGTCTCGGCGCGTGTCTTCTGGGTTTAGAGCGCCTAAAAGATATAATGCTAAACTAAAAACTTGAGGACTTTCATCTTACCACCCCTGGACGGCCCTGCCAACCAACTTGTTTCACAAGAAACGTGAATTGCACAGGCTCCGGGGAATTAACTAGGTATAGGGAGTAGCCCGCCGAGACTGTACGAATCTGGAGGGACCACTGTCTCCAGCAGTATCATCTCGGTTAATTTTGAATGCTATTCCGGGGACCACAATAAAAAACTCAACAGGTGGTATCAATGGCACGCGCTTACAGGTCTCATTTATTGATTACGCGACGCAGCTAATTGAATGACAGTGCATGAATATGCAGGATACAGTGGCAGTGTTTCACTTTCGTGCTTGTGATATAATTTATGTGTTCATACATGTTTCTGGAAGGGCCTATCAGAGTGCCCAATTATGGAAAATAAACAAAATAATTAAAAGACGGGGAAGGAGAATACAGAATTGTCCTTTGATTTATTCCATGTTTGTTCGGTGGTTGGTTGGTTGGTCGTAGTATTTTCCCTATTGAGGCTGGGCTGATCATTCTGAAAAAAAAATAGGGCCTACCATCATACTGACAGGGCCACACAGCATAAAGCTCTCATTTACCAAAGCCCAGTGTGTCCATTCTTGCAGAAAACATGCATTATTTCCCAGTAGCTGTATGACGAAATTTCAATGTTACAGCTCGCGTGTCCATCCAAATGAACAGTAAGTCATCCTTGTGAACAGAATTAAAAATTGTATATTCCAAAAGGGTCAGCTAGTAAATCTATAATACTTGTACTTTTCCAACCCAAAAATATAAGATGAGTAAAGGTGCAATCCACATATAACCTGATTTTTTTTTTGATGTCCACGCATTTCCTCCCCTATCCGCGTTATGTGCACATGTGGTTTATTTCGTTTTGCCTTCTTTGTAATTTCTTTTCATTTTTAGATTTTAAAATAAACACAACTTGGAAACTCAATAACCCAAAATAAAAAAAAAAACAAAAAAAACGATTCCCTGCATTTTTGCAGCGAATAGGCTCCTTGTTTAAAAAATGAATAACTATACTCCAATCAGGTAAAAAACGTCCTCACCTGAAGCATTTTTTCCTGGAACCAAAGAAGAAAGCCCTATTAAGGCAAGCCACAGCAGTCATAAAATTGCGAGTTTGCGACGCCGTATGTCGAGTTTTGAGACCCCGTGTGTCGAGTTTGGTATGTGGTCGAGTTGTGCGACGCGTGTATTCGGGTTGGCGGACGCCGTATTCGAGTTTGACGGACCCCGTGTGTTCGGTTTTGTTATGTGGGCGGAGTTTTGCGGACGCAGTGTATCTGAGTTTTGCGACGCCCGTGGGTCGAGTTTGCGGACCCAGTGTGTCGAGTTTTGTATGTGGTAGAGTTTTGCGACGCCGTTGTGGTCGAGTTTTGCGACGCCGGTGGCCGAGTTTTCCGGTATGTGGCGAATTTTGGACGGTATGTGTCCGAGTTTTCCGGTATGTGGCCGAGTTTGGACGGTATGTGGCCGAGGTTTTCCGATATGTGGCCGAGAGGTGTTGACGGTATGTGGCCGCGGGAGTTGTTTTCCGATATGTGGCCGAGTTTTGGATGGTATGTGGCCGAGTTTTGGACGGTGGCCGAGTTTTCCGGTATGTGGCCGAGTTTTGGACGGAATGTGGCCGAGTTTTGGACGGTATGTGGCCGAGTTTTTTCGATATGTGGCCGAGTTTTAGTTTTGGACGGCTTTGTGTTTTTAGAGTTGTGTTTCCAGATTGAATTATTTGTCATTTTATATGTGATGATCTTATGTTGTTTTATTGTTTGAATATGATTATAATAGTTATTTTATACAGTTATGATCCCATTACGTTAATGACATATGACAAATAAAAGTATTGATGGTAAGGTATTTCGAAAAAAAAAACTATTATTTTTCTTTCTTTCTACTGTTTTCTACAAAATGCAACAATTAGAACTTCGACAGTAATAACGTTAAGATGATTTAAAAAAATAGATAAATTAATTATTCTTGGGCCACATATTAGTTCTCAACCCTATTAAAAATTGTCAAATCTACATGGATGATGACAATGTTACTCAATGCATAATGCCAAAGGAGTAACAGGTCGGTTTAGACACTGATTTTTTTCAACCTAAAATGGTAAAATCTACATGTATGATGACAATGTACTCAATGCATATTGCAAAGAGAGTAAGTAACATGGTCGTTTAGAAATAGTGAAAATTGACAGTCCCGAAGGAGCGATTCAAGGGCGCACACCACTAATAAACGCTCCATTGAAATACACGTAAATAACCACACCCGCGCCCTTGATTTGCCAGCCGCGTGACAATATTTTGAATCTATTTCTCTATAGAGCACAACTGAAACTTTCAAAGAATTTGCAATTTTTGATATAATTCTAGTATAGATTTTAAGAAAAAGGCATATGAACAGCGCCACCACTATTTTGAGCCGACGTGCACGCCTCATGGCCGCTTTCGACCAGGGCCGGAAGTCGAGGGCCTAGTTTCTACACAGAATCGAATTTCAAAATTTTGTGATAATCTCAGCGATGATCAAGTTATACTCTTTCACTTTTATTATAATATACCACCCTCACTGGAAACCGGTCCCCAAAAGACTGCAAAATATCTAGATTTGACCATTTTAGGGTTGAAGACTAATATGTGGGCCAAGAATAATTAAAGCAATACTAGCACATTTTTTTGAAGGGCGCCCTCAATTTTCAAAGTTGTTGCGATTTCTGCATAGTTGTGTTGGTAATTGGCCAGTAAACTATACCTGCTAACGGTATAGCTCAAAATTGCGTATTTGCTACAAAAGAAGGGATTTTGTAATTAATATCGGTGATCCCCGATAATAATTCGACGGGCTCTGGAAACGCCAAATTTCTGCTCATCCAATAGAATTTGTGCATCTACGTATCCGTACTCATCAATCAGATGTTCTGCTGGGTCACACGGATCAAATATAATGGTTATTTTAGTGATATGGCTCAATTTCACACAGGAAGGATATAAATTTGGGGTTTCCAGTAGATATTGAATTATTATCGGGGATCCCCGATATTAATTACAAAATTCCTTCTTTTGAGGCAACTACACATGTTTGAGCTTTATCGTTCACAGGTATGGCTTACTAGTCAATTCCCAACACACCTGTGCACAAATCTAAAAAAAATTGAAAATTGGGGGCGCCCTTTTTTATTCATATTAAAGTTATTACTGTCAAAGTTCTAATTGTTGCATTTTGGTAAGAAAACAATAGAAATAAAAGAAAAATATAGTTTTTTCGAAAGACCTTACCATCAATACTTTATTTGTAAAAAATGTCATAATGTCATTAACGTAATGGGATGCATAACTGCATAAAATAACTATTATAATCATATTCAAAAATAAAATCAACATAAGATCATCAACATAATAATAATGACAAATAATTCAATGTGGAAACACAACTCTAAAAGCACAAAACCGTCCAAAACTCGGCCACATACCGTCCAAAACTCGGCCACATACCGTATACTTTCACTAATTTTCTGGAATCTGTGAATATATAAAAGGGTTTGGACATAGATTGAAACTTTGGAAGGCTTTATTTATACTTTGAGGTAAAGATGATATAACTTATGATGTCACATCCTTACATTAGGACGCCCTCTGTTGTTTTATGCAGTAATATCTGAGGCAGACACTACCACAGAAACATACACACTACTATAATACTTTGAGTCTTGGTAAAATAATTCATATTTGGGGCGAACCTCCAAAAAAATGCAATTTTTTAACCACAACGCATTTCTATAAGGCCCCCAAATTATAGTAAGATTCCGAAGTGTTTTATAAGCGGAAAGATACCTAAGTTACATATATCAAAATGGCCGCCATTTTTAACACCTTTGCACATTGTTGGTATAACAGGGCCGTAGCCAGGGGGGGTGGGGGGGGGGGGGTGCGACGCACCCCTCAAAAAAAATGACAAAGGTCCGCTTTGCCATGTTAAGGTCCGTGTGTCAAGTTAAATTTTGCGGTTTGCCTAAATGAAGTTGTTTCCAGGGTTGTGGTGCATGGTATGTAATTGACTATGGAGCTGTTAAAAAAACCATTTGCCACCATGCTTAAGGTATGGCCGGTGTCTGTTACTATACTGTTTTCTGAACGTTAACGCTGCGATGATGTCACCTTATCTCCCCAAATGACGGCAAGCAAAGTAGTTTTTGCCGGTATCTGGTTTGAATAGGTACAAACATTGGATTATTTTTGTTTGGTTTGTGGACAGCCATTGAACTTCATAGCATAGGCTGTAACATAGGACTGGCTAATGCGCTATAGATGGTAATGAGCATTTATGATGGGGGGGGCACTTCCAAATCTGATCAGGATCAGGATGTGCATCGGGATAGCCCCCTTTTTGGGATAGACCCCTTTAAGTTATTGATGCTGATCTGGTAACCAAAGACCCCCTTTTCTTATTTCCTGCTGTTCAGCGGCCCCCTTTTCCTTTTCAGTCTTACCCATGACCCCTTTTGATGTTTTAAAAAAGTCATTGCACCACAAATAGCACCACTTTTAGTAAGTGTCATGTTGGGATTTTACTTCAAATTGCAGCTCAAATCAATGATCAACTTGTAAATTCTTACAATATATAAGTAGTTACAGGCTTGTTGCTTGGATGCAACTTACCCAGGTGAAAGGTGTTTTTGCAGTTTGAAACTTGTTTTGCAGTTTTAAATGTTTGCACACAATGACCCTCTTTTGCCAATTTTTCTACCCAATAACCCTAATATTACAGTGGTTCCCTTTTTAAGCTTCATACCAAATGACCCCGTATTTTTTAGTGTTGTGTACCCTGAATTGACCCCTTTTTCTGTAAAGGACCAAATTTTCACATGGCGGAGGCACATATATACCCATCACTCTAAATAGGGAGTGCCCCCCCCCAGGATGTCCCTATGGCGTATAAACCTTCGTAGATGGATATGTCAACGTTTGAACATGATCTCCAATCATTGACCGGTATTATATGTTAGAGCTGGTCCAGGTCCTCTTGTAGTTTGGTGCTGTCCACTTGATGCTGGAGATTGATATGTATCCATGAAGCAGTCGCAGACAGAGTATGGATGTAATACCAATTGAAAGATCGTTTGATAAATTCAGAAATAGAAGAGGTACAAGCATGGTTTCCTGGGGTACCCCTGATGTTGTTACGGGTACCCATCGGAAGACTGATCTATTACCACAAGCTGGGAGCATTTTTTACATCCACAGACAATTGAGGTTTCTCTAGCCATTACGCCGTAACAGTTACGGTGTTGTAGTTTGTGAAATTTGCCAGCCGGTCCAAGGGTTTTGAAAAAACCCAAACAATTGGATCAAGCCGTTATAGTCTGTGGGACAGATAGGTTGGTTCGGGGGTACCATTCAGGCAGTGGCCAAAAGCGAGTGTGGTATCAAATTACTCGAGAAAACATCATCTATAAAATAAGTTTTGCATGATAGAATTTCCAAATTAGTAGTTAAGCCTACTACATTGCATAAAACAAAATGGAATTGACGTATGTTGCATAAAATTTGATGTATTTTTAGCCATATGTTGTCTTTTAGAAGGATTTCTTTTAGTGGGAATTAAATGCTAACATTAGGTGTTTGACAATGGACAACCACCAGAACTCAAATTCCCAGTATTTTACATTAAAAAACTAATCTGCATAAACCAAAATGGCCGCCATTTTCATAAATTTGAGCCTAAATTTGACTTTAACAGTCGATGTTTCCAGGTATCACATGGATGAACCAGCACGTTTAAAGTTTGCAATTACACTCTTGTACTAGTATAACTATAAACATGTCTTATTACAAGACTTACGAAGGTTGACAACCTAAGCATTGCTATTTGCATAAAGAAAATGCCGCTTTGAAATTCGTCATAATTATTTCCGGCCAAAACCGTAAAATCGCGTTTACAAGCACCGGTGCCTAGAAGCGGAAAAAGCGATGTCGAATCCGGACAAAGAGAAAAAAAACATTGATTAGAGCCCTTAACTAATAAGGGGCGGTTTTTGGCACGCTCTTCGTGTCTCTTTCTTTTCTCGCTTCTCCCTTGTTCTGTACGAACGTTGTTATATTGCAGTAGATATACCATGGAATTACCAGTCCTCAAATTGATTTACATAACAGCGTTCTTACCCCAACGGGAGAAATTCCATTGGGTCATAAAGGGCCACCTGTGTTATACGAGCATTTATGGAATTCAATTGTATGTTCATAGCGGTTAGCTTGCCCTTTCTTGTAGAGTGTAACGCAGATTCGATATTGCGGACTCGATTGATAATTGAAGTTTTAGGGTTTGCTGTACGTGTTTTGTTGTGAGACCTTAGTTAATGGAATTAACTGGCGATGTTATAATTCGGTCGAGTTATAATCCTATTTCATTATCTTTGTATCCCAGAGAATAGATCCTGATTGAGCCATCAACACAAGATTTAAACCAAATGAGTCATCACTTCCTGGTGCAGTGTTTAGGTGAGCGAACTTAATGCAAACATTAGTAGGGAATTATTTTCCCAAAACAAATTGGATTGTCTGTCTCTTTCTGTCTTATTTCTATGTGCTTTCGCTTGTCGACTTTGTTTTGGTGAGGTCTTCGTTCTTATGTACTTTTTGATCCTCTTTTATAAATTATGGAAAAGGAAAGGATTGTCATTTTATTTCTTTGGGAAAAAAGACTCTTCACTTAAATACTCTAGGAATTTTTATTTTAAATCTCTTCTTGATTTTACTTGAACAATAAAAAAAAACAAAGTTGAAATATTTCTGGACAAAAATTTAATTGGGTGATGTTTTATGTTATCTATTAGTGTGGGTTGGGTGTTATTCCCCCCGATAGGATTTCATTGCTTAAATTGATTTTGTTGCTGTTTGGGTTTCAATACGACCTAAACTGTCAGAAAAATGATGGGTGCAAATTATCCTACTGATGCCCCCTTCTTCAAGGGGGAAAATATTAGTACAGGGGAACAAAATTTAAAATCGCGTCAAATTGTGTTTTAATGTTACACTAAACGCGTTCGTTCGTATAAGGATTAGAAAAAGTGATATGTGCATAGGTTCCAACCTTTAGTTAAGCGGTATACGGTGGGGGGGGCGCGGGTTGCCCATATGGTTCAAGGTCACAGTGGGGGTAAATGCTCCGATGTTGTTGAAAGTGGTGTCAAATGATTCCTTGTGTCATAACTGGAAACAGAAAATGCATTTTAATTGATCTTTTGATATACCATGCGACATCTACGGCGAAATTTTGTTGACCCCCATAGACCATGTAGACCCTTGCGACATTTTGCTATGTAACTAGCCATCCAAATGTCACAACTGAAAAATAATACATTTTTTGGATCCTGTGAGACAATAAAACAACTTTCACCAGTTTCAACAAAATAAGAGCATGTGGCAAATTTAACCCCAGGATGGACCTTGAACCATTATAGGGGCTATAGAGCTTAACCTAAAGGTCGGAACCGAGGCAAATATATTATATTTTTCTAATCTTATAAGGAGACGAAACATGTTAATTGTACAGTTAAAAACACAATTTGACCTCGATTTTAAATTTTTCCCTGTAGTAAACATATCTCCCCTTGAGGAAGGGGGAAGCAGTCCGAAAAGTTGCACCCCATCAGTTTCGGAATGTCTGTCCTATTGAATGAAAAACAGCAAGAAAATCAAACGTTACCACCAAAATCCTACGGGAACTTTTCATTGACATACTCGACCACACGATATATGATTTCTTTGTGATTATATATGGAGGGAAGAATTTGGGGACTTTTTTCTGTCTGGTTTTGAAATATGATGATTTGCATTGATATGGAAATTAAATCACAGAGCTAAAGTAACACGGTGTAAAAAGAATAGAAAAAACTATGTAGGAATCAGCAGTTGTAGTGGGTCCGTCATGAATGACGGCTTATTAACATAAACGGATTATTAACCATCGACGTAGTTTCCGTTATATGAATATTTTTTTTTCATGGTAATTTGATGCCTATTTTGGAAATTAAAATTTTTAAACAATATGACACACACATAATCGGGAGTGATTCACCCTAGAGAACTATCATCTGAGTACGCTTTTGCGACTGGGGACAAACCCAACAAACGACTTTCTTTGTGCGGAAAAGCTCAAACAAAGAAAACCAACCATTTTCAGTAATCCCAAATCAAAAGTAAGTCTTTGACCGAGTCGTAGCAGGGTCGCACCGAGGTAATCAAGTGAAAGGGGGAAAATTTCACATGACTTGGTACTCATTTTTAGCGATAACGGAAAGAGGACATGATATTAATTGCAACTTCAAATCCAATGTCTGTGATAATTCACTGTGTCGTACTAGGCGGGATTTTTTTACTACTCTTTCATCTTCCTATAATTAATAATTTTAGGCACTAATGTATTCAAAGTACTAATAGATTTTATTTCATTTTTTTCGCGAAGAATACGTGTTTAGGCCGGATCGGACCGTATCAAATGAATAGGTCTACAACTCGTACAAGACGAAAAGTATTGTGAATACCGTACCAAGGGTGGTGAAAGCTGGCGCTAGCACTAGCATAATATTATAATATGATGTATAATGAAAAACATCCGCCAAAAAAGTAGGTGAGAGTACGCATTTTCCTCGTATGGGTAATGCATCTCCCACCACCAGAATCCGTCATCAACAACAATCATTCTCCAAGGCACAGGAGCATAACACAAAATTATGTGCCACATCAAAACAGTTCAAGACATGTTACCAGTACATTGAAATCCCTTCAGCATGCCTTTCAACAAACCAAAAGTGCCCTTGGAAGTTATGCGAATTGTCATTTGATGAGAAATCCAGGCATTTAGGGATTGCGCACATGGCATTACCATCACCCCCCCCCCTTATGCAGCAGGGGGATGCGCCACAACATATATAAATGTACAGCTTGGCCCCATTCATTCTGGCCAGATGGCAACACATTAGGCCTTTCTCTAGTGCCGAAAACTCTGGGTCCATGGTGAAATATAGCATGGTGGATGTATTATTTGTTAATTTTTCCTGGAGATGGCCAACGCCACAGTACTGTTAAAAAAACGTGCGCTTGGCGGACTCGAACCGCGAGACCTCCATATTACCAACACGGCGTTTGTCGACTGAGCTATCAAGCCAGGGGTGATAGAGTAGGCCGATAGATAGTATCTAGAAGGTGTTGGTCGCCGTATTATTATTTCACTGTCGGAGTGTTGTCTTATTATTAATTATTCACTGTACTGCATTGTTTATATTTGACAATAAGAATACCGCGGAAAGTCGTGATATCGCGCTGAGGCGACATCGAGGTCACCACAACAAGTTCCATCAAATTTTTTTCATTTTTCAGAACTTCTTCATTCAGATTATGTTTCATATGATACAAATACAAATCATAGATAATAAATAACCAAAGTCTTTTAGACAAGAAAATAACAATTCAGATCTTATTATTAGTGATAATATACATTATTCTTGTTAGATAATAGGACCAGACATGTGTAATAAAATCACAACTCGGCGATCAATGATATAATAATGAAAATATAAGTGGAACATGGAATTAGCAAATCGAGGACACAATGTAGGAGTATCATAAGGGCAATTCTGAACGAGGAAAGATCAAAATAAACCCAGAGGGCTTTAGTGTTTGATCCAACCCCTTACTATAAAGAACAAACGTTTGAGTCAAATGATCAAAATTTACTGCGACAAGTGTACGGATCCGATTCTATTAGCCCAGGAAACTGGATTCTATCTATTAGACCAGGAACTGGTTGGGGCGCGATACCTATCTAACGGGGCCGTGAATAAGAATTCACGGGGACTGCCGTCTGACTTCTTAAAAGATAGCCGCAAAACCCCCCCGGGCCGGATGTCATCAGAACCTGGAAAAGGCCCCGCGTGTCCTTTATGTTCGGCAAAATGGGCGCCAAAACGTTACCCTGTGGAAAGGACATCAAGGTGTTCCCACTAATTTCAACGGGGCATAACGGGTACCGCGAAGCCAATGATCCCGAGAAGATCAGCCGGAGCTTTCGGCTCACCAAAGGCTCTAAGAAAGAGGCGCCACATTATCGGCCGCTCCGCCGTAGTGTTGAATACAACAAGTACAGGTGCGGCGTTGACAAAGCTGATCAGTTAAGTGCATACAACTCCTGCTGGAAAAAGAGTCAGCA
>JAMKCH010020586.1:0-27192 GCA_023653785.1 Ophioderma brevispina | reverse complement strand
AATGTTTCCTAGAATGGCATAAATTAAGGTTTTAAAATTAAACCGGAAAGAAAACGGAATCGGCGTTTATACAACGGGACACATTGTCTTTAATGATCCTGCCTTATTTATTCAAGCCTCAGGCTTAAAACTATGGGCCCCCAGTGACATCAAGGCCGCCCTCAATAAACAGTAGGCTACTTGATGTCCCCTCGGGTGAAGTAACCATTTTTTTTCAGGTGTAACGGAAAAACTCAAAGTGGCACAATGAAATGTGAAGTTAACATATTTTAGTTATAAATTTATGTATTAATGCTATAAAAACAATTATTAACTGCCTTAAATTTGTGTGATGTAGAAATATCCTACCACTCATTGAAAGATGTAATGTCCCCTTCCATCACCAACCGGCTCGTGGAATGTAACGGTAAATCTTTCACTTCGTGATGGTAAATCATAGTAGTAGAGTAGCTACATGTAGTAGAAAGTATTAGTTGTTGGTTCTGAATAGTGTTCCCATTGGGAACCTATTGTGGTCCGTTGGCTGGGTTTATCGCACTATGTTTCAATGCAAGAAAATAAATGTTGATTGATTGATTGAAGAATAAAAATGGAACATTAGAGTTTTGCAGTATAATACTGTAGCATCCGGGAATAGGATACTCTTGGGATTGATTTGAGTTTGTTGACCCGTCGAGTTGGAAACCACAAAGTTGCAAACCGTCAAAGTTACTGGATGCAAGCATGGCCTTGCAAGCAAATGCTAATGTTATCTTTCAAGAACGATTCGTGTGACAACGTCGGGAATTTGAGGGTAGTACACCAGCCATGCCTGGAAAAGTGGGGAATGTGGGATACCTTCCGGGAAATATGAAGGGAAATTGGATTGTATTCCTGGAAATTATCTTTTTTTCCGCCCTGATGCCTGCTTAGTTACTACAGCAGTGCCACCAGGCTATCATTGCAGTCAACATGTGAAATCTGAGCAAGTTTTTAACAAATGCCTATATTTTCCAGTGTTGATGGTCATAGGTTGTACCCCAGACGACTCACCCTGTGTGTTTTTATAAATACCCATCTCGTAATGTTGGTTGCTCCATGGCCTACCATACAAAACACCAGGTCATTCATTTTGTCACTATGCAGACAGTATTGTCACGAGTACAAAATGTAAGATAGGCCTGTTTATTTTGTTTTTCTTTGTTAACTAAGCCTTTTATTTTTTGTCATTATGTGTTTCTTGGACAACCAGATTTACACAGTCCGTCATTCACACAATTTTTTGGTAGGGCGTCCTCGTTTTCGGGCCCCTTTATTTCCAAAAAATTAAAGGATAAAGCATTTTGTGAAACTATGACCTAAATATCTGTCCTTCTTCTGGCCACCTCTATTCATAGCACTCCTCAAGACCATGGGAAGTAGCAATGAATTCTTTCTTTTCATTATGCTGGAAATGAAGTCACGTTTTTGCCTCAAAAATTGTTACTATACCGCAATTTTAAGTTTGCCATATTTGCCAGTTCACATGGTCACATAGCAATACTATTTTGTGTTTTTAATCTATAACAGTTTTTTGGCCATGTTGTTTTGCGGCTCTTTTTATGATTTTCTTGGATTGTTCACTCGTATTATTTTGTGGGCCGCTAGCTTCTAGCTGGAGGAACCACTTAGCAATCCCTGTGTTCCTAATGATGTTATTTTTTTTAATTGATGTTTTATAATTTTTGTTCTAAATTGAACCTCAGTGGGAACCAATCTTTGGTCATAGGTGCACAATGGCTCCCTCATATGTTGATGAGGTCAAATTCATGCCAATGTCAAGGTTATGTGAGGTAATTTGAAAATATGCTAAAATGTTCATTTTTAAAAAAAACTTGAGTCATAGGTGCACCCAGGTCATGTGGGGCCCACAGCTTATAATCTTTTAATATCGCGAAGCCGAGAACCGCAAATTCTAGTTTTGTTCTGTATTTTTGTTTGTCTTTTGTTTATGCCTCTACTAATCTTAATTTAATGTGCCGATAAACAACCCTCACAGTCCTCGCACTTGCAAAATGGCCTACCCGGCCCATAAACTGTCTCGACTATAAATCAGGTTTGATTTCATAATCAATTTAATATATGAGTTTTGATTGAATGTGATAATTTGATCACTAACCAGCACTGATAATATGAGTTTGAATATTTTGTTTGTTCTTTATCATTTCAGGAGCAGAAATGTGCCAAACCCATGTAAAATGGAATATTATATGGTCTTACGCAAATTTTTGATGTTTAAAAAATTTATCTAACAATTCCCATGAGTGAACTAGGCTGGTAACATATTCACAGTTTTTCTCATCAAACAAAATTATTAAACAGTATAAATTACTGAACTTTTGACATCAGTAGATGAGGTTGTTATACCATGTCTTCCAGTAACAAAACAGTAAAACCCAAACCGGGAGGCAGCCAAGCAAATGAGGTACAGGAAGTGGCTCCAGTAGATCCAGTGCCAAAATCAATGCTGAAATAATCACCAGGGACAGAAAACCATACAGCAGCCACCTGAAGAACATATGTGAGCGATTTAAACGGAATATCGAAAAGTCAAACAAGCAAAAAGGCACGCTGCCAAAAAGTACTCAAGGGAGGTACCGAAACTGCCAAATTTTCATCCAGACAGGTGAACTCTTCCAAACTGAAACCGTCCAGAATTAAGGGAAAAGACTCTGAACAACTACCCAGATGGAAAACAAATCAGAGTATGCTGGTCGGTGCCGCACCGGTGAACGCAAAGTCGAAGTCTCCTCTGAAGAGTAATTCAGGGAAATCGGTAGCTAGGAACAACTCAAAGTCAGATATCAAACAACAAAGTGATAGTAAAGCATTACAGGGTGTGCCACCGGAAAGAGCTAGGCTTGTAAATTCCTACTCCAAAGAAAACAAAGAACTCCTCTGATGCATCAGATGGCCGCAAAACTTGACAAGTACGCAGGACTTGCTCTCAGGTCAAAACATCGAGGATTTGCTTTCGAAAGTGGGAACCTTTTGTCTCCCATATCAGCTCGTAATGAAAACAGAACTCACGGGTCTTTTAAGTTGAAGAACTGTGTCCTTCCATGTCGACCAAGGATGCAAATTTTGTGTCCTATGGATTTCGTAGTCCCAAGAAAGAGAAAATGACAAAGCAGATAGAGTAGCAGTCTGAGAGCAAGTTCTGAGAGTGTCATGAATTCTGATTTGGATACAGAGGGGGATAACATCTTGGCAGTAGCTTTGGCTCATCTTGGGGAGAGAGAAAGTAAACCACCACAAGACAGGATAAGGATCAAGAATCACAGCGGGAAAGGTAAGTGAAATTGCAGAAGCTGAGATTTGGCAGACTTCGTTTAGAATGATAATGACCGAAGATAAACTTATTTGTTACAGAATGCCCTTCATTTCTAATAACAATTCTTTGTACTTCAAAGGTACATGGTCATTTTCCGTGACTTGATTACAGACAATACAGTCCAGTACATTTTTAGCGGTTGACAAAATGTTTTATAACACAACATAATTACGAACTCGCCATGCAGTTTGTGATAACTGTATCCGGGAAAGTTCCAATGTGTACCAGGAATTCAGGATGCCAATTCTATATTCATCCAACTTGCAAATGTAAGGACTTTGTTGTAATTGTATCCTATATCTAAAGTGTGATGGACAATGTGTGGGGACCTAGATAGAGTCATTTGTGTATTTTGGTCGATTTGCATAAAACCCTTGCATTAGAATCACATTGCTAAGGAGTGTGCCATACATGATGTTTAGGGATGGGATAAGAGGTCAGAGGTCATTTTTGAAAAAGCATTGAAATGCTGCTTGCATCCACAGAAGTTGCTTGATGATCTGTTGAGGTGTTGGGTCTTATAAATACTGGGATAGATTCCATGTAGGAGGTCAAATTTCATTTAGTGAATTGTCCTGAGGAATACTGAAAATGGCTGGTGCTTCCACAAAAATGGATGGATTTCACCAAAATTGTCCAAATGATTTCTAAGAGAGGGGTTATTGGATTATTTGAGAATAAGAGGTCAAACTCAAATCATCCTAGTCATGTTTGTCATCGTATGTATGAACCCTTATTAAAATGCAGGTTTTTCAGAAGTAGAAATTCACCAAAGTTCCTGTGTCACTGAATGATTCTGGAGAAGTGGGATTAATGTGGTGTTCAGAGGTCAAAGGTCATCTATAGGTCACTTAGCATTCTAAATGCCAAAGATGCTGATTTCTCTATATAGAAATAGATGTACTATTACCTTATTTTATACTAGATTTGGTCAATATTCAAAAAAAGGAGTTACGTTACATTACTTAAATTGTTAAAGGTCAATGATGCTGGTTACCCAGAGGATGTATTGAGTTCATTTCACAATGCACTAGTTTTGAGAAATCTCACCTCAATAAGGTCATGTGGTACCACAAAACTCCTCTTCCTAACACATAAAAACCCTTACTTTTACACTCATTTTCGCCCCCAAAGTGGTAATACTTAAAGGGGGATGGCCCGATTTAAGGATATGAAGTTTTGGCATCTTGATAGATTAGCCTTTATTCCAAAACCCCATCTGTAAAGTTTCGCGCCGATATTTCAATCCGTTTTGATGCGAGAGCTAAAAACGTGATTTTGTAATCCCCATAGAGTACTGTGCAAAATTAATATTGGTCGACCAAAATGGGGCATATTTTCGCTCATAACTTCCAAACCAAATATCCTTTGGCTCTAAGATTTCACAGGGTAAATGAGAAAAATAGTACTTAGCTTTCTTCTGATACCAAAATGTTGACCACTTCCGGTAAAATCTGGGGCTTCTGGGGACGAGGCTATTAGTGATCGGGCCATGGACCTTTAAAGAGACACTGGCACATTTGAAAAATAGTGCGCCCTCGAGATTTTTCAAAATCGATATTTTTGCATGGTTGTAAAGCTTTTATGTACATAGCCCTCACCTGAAATGATTAAGACCAAATCAGCATCCTTATGGGTAAACAGAACGATTTTATAACTAATGTCGCCGGCGACATTAATTCAGCAGACGACGGAAATGGCATTTGTCACAAGAAAACACACATCGTATGCATGTTTCCCACGGCATGCACTCTGTTTGACCGGTCTGTGACCTTTGTGATTTTAATATCAATGAGTATAAGTCTATGATATTCATGTAATATACACATTTGTTGATTAAAGTTATGGAAAACTTAAAAGTTAGCCTACAAATTACCTGGATGTCTTTACGATCTTATTAACGTTCTTTTCTGTTTTTGAGTATGTTATTTTTACGTGTAAAATGTATCTCTATTCTTCCAATCGCCTAGACTATCATTTGAGAGCAAATTGAAGAAATTTCATATTTTGTGAAAATGTGCCAGTGCCGCTTTAAGTAATTTTATCATGATCGTGAAATGCTTTGTGGTACTTAAACTAATTTAACACTTTCTATCCCTAAGTAGTGACATGTTTAAGTATAGTACAGTATAGACACATTGCAATGCATTATGGGATTGATTAAAAACACAATCGGCAGGTTACCTGCAGTTCATTTGGAGTAATTTGAAAAAAATGCACGGAAATATCTGTTCATAGAATGGACATTAAACAGAACTTCTGTATGATATTAGGACAGGTTGAGATTTCTTTGGGATATGATTACCAAACCTTGACCCAGATTAATTTTGCCTTTGTTCATGAATTTCCTGGTAGTGAATAAATTTGTTGTGGATATTTCTCATTATTCCACATTCAATCTCTTCCATAAACTCTTATTAATTTTAATGGGCCAGATGGTCTGTGCCACTAATGCCATTGCATAACATATGGCCATATGAGTATCAGACTCTATTGAGGACATTGTTGACCTCTGAAGTTTTCATCTTCAATATTCCAGAATTTATTATCTTATAAGCATGTTTTCTGTGGTCTTTCACTACAGTACTTGTTTATGAAAGTGAGGGTTGCTGTACACCGATCTAGTTATACATGTGTATGCACACCTCATTGACAGCCATTAGCTGGGGGAATTCTGCTTGAATTCACCGAAATTTCCAGTTTATCACAGATTTTGAATTGTGTATACTCAAGCATGGTACAGATATACAAAAGCACTGGAAAAGTTTTGGATCGGATGCCGCCGGTAATGGTGGATCAATTCTGACCATCATTTTACTGGTCGGATTTGGCTATCCTGTACAAAACTTAAAGTTCACTCTATAACTTCGAACTTCAGATGCCGGGCAGGAAAAAATGCATATATCTTGAGGAGCTAGTCACATTTCCCATCGATTTTCCACCATTTTTTGTGTATTTCAAAGGTCAAAATTTCCCTCCAAATGGTCAAATTTCCTGGGAAAGAGCTTCCTACATGTAGATTCCCCACTTTTTCCCACCATGTTCAGAGCGGAGACTAATCATGTCACTAAATAATGCATGTAATAAATATCTTTTAGTAGTCCTGAGGTCTGTTATTCCCTAACAGGTCCCAGAGGCACTTATAGGCAATTCATAGTTGTTTGAATGCTGATAAATGCCTTCTGGGCATTTATTGAAAAAAATTACCATTGCTGAAAGTACCTCCTGGGCATTTACCACTCAATAACCCCAAGAACACCATGCCTTCACATGCTAGCTAAGAAAGAAGAAAAAAGGGCAAAAATGCAGAATGCCTTGATGCCTCCAAGGCAATTTACCCTTCCTCTGACCTTGAATGATGATATTGTGCCTGCCTGGGCATTTTTTACCATCAGGGACTCAAGTGGTGATGGTTACCTGTGGGACATAACAGTTTTCCAAGGAAATATTTAGGTAGATTCATGTTACCAGCGTGACTGTAAGGTTGAGCGTATCTCATTGAGATTTTGAGGTATTATTCTAATCTTTTACTGTCATGAACGTCCAACAAGTTCCCTCAATGTAACTATTTTGGACGATTTTTTGCTATGAAATTTTCCTGACCCAACTTTTTATTATTATCAAGGTCACTGTGGGCTCAGCGCTTGCCTCAAACGCATAATAGGTTGTTGGTTCGAGCCCCACAGTCACCAATGTGGGTGGCACTTGGGCAAGGCACTTTACCCGGTCTCTTGCCCCTCTCCACCCAGGAGTATCATGTGTACTGGCTTATGCTGATAATGTGTGGGAGGAGTGGCGAACCCCTCACAAACAGCACCATTATACAGGGTGAGTAAAAAAAACCTTGACCCTGATTGTGGTCTCTGCCATTTTGAATTTTTAATCATATATATATCATATGTGGTATCTGCAGCTGCAGAAAGCTTATTATATTACTTTAATTTGCTCGCACAGATCATGCCAATCGTATTAAGTATAGGGCCGAGTTACAGTCTTCGAATCACAGATCTGTCATTGATAAGTACCTGGACACTGATTTCCCCTTCGCTGAACGCCATTCATTTCAAGTGAATCCGTGGACATAGCACAAAACCGACTACTAGACTGAATTCAAACGACTGTAGCTCGGTCCATACCTAACCGATGTGATGATCTTTGCAGTAAATTAAAAGATAATGAACCCAGCTTTCAGATGAAACCAAATATTTAGTTATGTGTTACTTAAAAATCCAAAATGGCGGACACAATCAGGGTCAATTTTTTTTTGACTCGCCCTGTATAGATTAATTGAGTCTGACCCAAATGCCAGAGACAGCGAGATGGGCACTCCACCGATTCCGGGTTGCACCCTTTTATTTTTATCATAAGTCGCGTCATCACCCATATATGTATTCTGTAGAGATCCGTAGAGGTGTGAGGCAGGCAAGGGGCTAAACCAATGGTTAGTGGAGTGGGAATTTTGCAATTAAAGTTGGGGTCAATGCAAATGGAAGTGTTAATGAGTATTGTAATGAGTATGTATATGTAAATTACCATTCAGATTGCTTTTGCTATCAACGTAATGGACACCTCTCAAACTAATGCCAGGGATTTAATCTATACTGTACTTCTCTACAACCCGGCCTTTTGTTAGCTTAATTTGGAAGAAGCCGCCGTGTTAATAATTGACGTTGCTGGTTCCAATCCGGCCAAGTGCATGTGTTTTTTTTTTTTGACACTTGCGTGCGCTGGCAGCTCAAGAAGAATTGCATAATAAATTCATCGGGTGCTTGTCTGCATGGAGGAACTAAGTACAGGTAAAATTTCAAAACCAAAACTGATCCAAAAATAGTACCATATGGTTGTCCTCAATCCAATGTGCCAACGTCCTGACATAACACTTGTTTGTCCTTTTTGGTGAAAAAAATGATAAAGAGGTGCAACGAGAATTTCAATAACAGGTGTCCCTAAAAATTGTGAAAATTTCGGATTTGTTCTAAAGGTCATGTTTTTAAGTTGGGACCCACTTGCGTTGCATGTGCATTTTTTAGGCAAACTGCATGATTTTACAGGTTGGATGCTATAAAAAGACGTTTAAACTGTACATTTTACCCTATATAAGTACATATATTCTGAGAGCATACTCTCAGATTCAGAAACAATAACAATTGGCTTCATCCATACAGGTACCTCACATAAATATACAGGGTATAACAAGCAAAATAAGTAAGAAAAGGAGTCAGTTTATGGGTGTCACCCCCTAAACATACATTGATGATACAATAAGTTTTGTCACCCTTGTTTGCTATATTAACACATTGCCACCCAGCCCTGTACAACTTTTTCCGGACAATACTATCCATTACCAATACATGGTGGCCAAAATTAATGCGAATTCTTCTATTCTCCCTATATCTGTACTGACTAGACATATTTCATGATTGAGATGGTGTTACTAGATGTAAAATCAATCAGCAAAGCAATCCAATTATGAAATTTAGAAGAGAATTCGACAAAACGTTTTCGTGAAAATTGCTTTTTTGATCAAATGGAGCAAGAGGGGCCGCTTTTCAGATTTGTTGCAAACATTGTTTGTTTTCGCTAGATTTTTAGTTACTGAGTAAAGAGATCACAACTGACCTGCCTATGATATTGAACCTAATATCATGCTTTTTTGTCCGTACACCCATTTGTAGCATATGTGCTCCCTCCGCCACCCTCCTCCGCCACATGATCCAGATGCACCCCTGACTTTTGACGCTTACGATTTACAGTATTAGTACAACTAAATCATATGTTTTGCTTCAGAAAATTGGAAGGCCCATGTCCAAGGACAAATGAATACCAAAAAAGCTCTGGTCTCATATAAATTAACACACTCACAAGCAGTAAACAAGTTTTTGGGACTAAGAAGCAACAATCCACCCTTTTTAGGTGCCCAACTTAAAAAACTGACCTAAAGCTTTCTATCAAAAAATATCACCATCTGAAAGATAAGCTGGAGAACTGTTTTCTTAGTATCCCAATTTGTGAAATTTCTAATTTCCTATAGAGCAAAGGGGAAATTCCTATGTTTTCCCTATTGAAATGTAAAAGCATATACAAATCCTCTCACCTTTTTGTTTCATTTTAAGTTATTTCTTCAGCCTATAAAGGTAGAGATGGAGTTCTATATGGAATCGCTACATATCACAGAAAATATAGATGACTTGAAATCTTTCTTTGCCACCTTTAATTGGAACAAACATCATTTTTGGGCCTTACACTAACTTATTCCCTTTTTGGGCATTAGGAAGGACTAAACCACTATCCCTAATCCTAACCCTGGGCTTTTATAGCTCTAAAAACCGAAACTTGGTGCAAACATTTCAGTCAATTTGTCAATTTAATGGACTAAATTGCACTATGTGTTTGGTAGGGTTTCTTCTTACTCGGCAATTTAAATTCAATTGGCATGGTTGTTTGTTTTAGATTGGTGTCATTCACTGTAATGGCAATTTGATATAACAGATGCTGATAACTGCATATCATGCATCGCAGGGGGGATAGAATTGTACTCGAGACGTGGAATTATTTGATTGATGCCATAACAAAAGAATTCTCCCTACATTCCCAGTACAAGCACACACCTCGCCCATGGCATTTAAGGCCAACATATAATCAGTTGGTTCCAGAAGGTAGTCCAAAACCTTTATGTTATGCCAAATGTTTTTTTTTATTTTTAAAAATTAAAGGATTTATCAGAATTTGGCTCAAATTGGCCAAGGGCATTTAAACATTTAAAAATCATATTTAACTGTCAAATTTTTTTAGTTATAAACAATATCGATTTGGGGATGAACTTAACATATTTTTTTTAAAAATTAAAGTTCTATCGGCCATGAATTTGCATTTTCTCATAACTATCAAAACAATAAAAAAAAGTAAAATTTTATTAATAATAAAATCAAAATGCGCGTGGCCTACTGAGGGGGCATACCCAGGTCTGGAGGACGTTGGGGTGCAGTTGGGGGCTGGTGACTCTGATAAGTAAATAGCTGATTTTGTAAAATTGTTGACAAACCCAACCCCCAGGTTGCGCATGCTGGCCTCCACACCCTGGCTGGGTAAGCTGGTGTACTGGAAACAAACGTGTTTTTTTCTTTCTTTGGCCTGAACTGCCTTAATTTCGGGTGACTATGTGCTTCATTTATAAAACATAAGGGTCTCGCCAGCAGGAAAAAAAGTTTTTACAATACTGACGAGGCTGTTGGCTGTTTTCACGACTTTGGCGAATGTCAGCTTTCAATTAAATACAAACAACACAATTCCAAGGGATAGTCCCAGATGGGCAATTTAGTAATTTCCTGCAGGTATACCAGAATGACAGTGCTGCAATAATAGCCCATCATCCCCCAAGGCACAGTTCAGTGATCTATGCACTTGGTGACCTTGTGTCATCCTGGGTATATAATTTGGAATCCAGAGGTGATTAAAAGTTGTTTATAAGAAATTGTTGGCTGGCAACTCCTCTCCCGATTCCAGAAAAAATACAACACATCTCTCTACGAGTTTAAAAAGGGTATTTGGAGGTAATACATTCCTGCAGTGATGCTGATACCTAATCCTATTAAAACAATCCCCCATATGGATTTAGCTATACACTATTTTATAGCATAATAGACCCATTGTTTCATTGAATTGATAAACCATTTTCTGAATCCTTGCTCTTTCCAAAGGTGCACATGCTTTTCCAGGGGGGAAATGGAAATTTGGGTACAGAGATCAAATTTGGTAAATATGGTGAAAGTTGTCAAAAGTGCTGCATTTCTTGAAAACTTCTGGCATATTAATAAAGTTCAGAAAAAAAAGGAGGAGAAGGGATACGAGTGTTTTTGAAACACCTTCCTCAACAATTGTTTACTTTCCCAAAATGTCAGTGATTTTGTACCAACCATGTAGGCCTAATCAAAGGTTGGAACTATGAACTTAATTTAACTTTTTTTGCAATTTTTTCCCCAAAATTTTATGTTCATGTAGTCCTTTGTACGGCTCGCATTTCTTGATATTTGAAAATCACACACAATTGCAAGTAGTTTTATCTTTGTAAGAATTTGGTGTCTCAAAGATAGCACATTCTGTTCAGAAGTTAAATGCTTGTTTAAAAGGATTGCAGATATGATGGAGACACTTATGCAATAATTTTTTGAGCAGTGAACTTGAATTCAACTCAAATGAAATTAGCTCCCAGAGGCAACAACCTGTTAGAGCTTCAGATTATCAGATCAATAAAGTCACCTATCCCCCTTTCTTAGGATTTAAAAAAATTGTTTGCCTTGTCCTCCACACGCTTATTGGAAAGATTGGTTAGTGGAAACCATTTTTATTTATCATAACAATTCCTTTTTAATAATAAATTATAGCCAAATAAAGGGCAATTCCCAACACCCCCTCATAGTGTCCTTCTGTACTATAGCTCATTAATATGCACGATTCATTAACATGCACTATCAGTGATTGCTAAATCAGAAAATAAAAAAATCATGAAAATTAATGTTTTGCATTCCTTTAATGTATCCTAACATACCCAATTAAGTGCAACGACTGAAGCAACCTAATAAGGAGAAAATCATACATTTTGCTATCGAAATTCACCCATCAGTGTCACCAGATGAAAAGTTTTGGATAGCATCAGTTAGTTGGGAGAGGAGGCAGAATGTGTGGGCCCATTCACCTGTTTTATGACGAACTAAGATAATCTGAATCTGGCCTTTTATGTTAGCATCATCTTTACATAGAGAGTGCAAGACCTTCTGTGTCCTTCATATCCAAAATACAAATTCACCTTCTACAGTTGAATACCATTGAGCAAATCATTAGTCTGAATGTTTTTGAGAATTAATGAGCTAAATGCTTTACGTTGACTTGAAATGCGTCAAGTAGCAACGAATTGATGTTTCTCTGCTAGCGGACTGCTTTTTTTAAGCTGTTCATAGCATTGATTTTTATTTCCACACACTGCACATCCCCCTCATTAATGCTTAATACCTTCGGAAAGTACTAAGGTGACACGATGGGGTTGAATCTACTATAGTTACTATCTGGACACTAGCTACAACTGTCATTGAATGTTGATTCATATCTGTGACACAGCTCTTTCCTCCTTTTCTGTTAGTTTTCAGTTGCAAAAAATAACTTTCGAGAATTATACGTTTCGTCCTTCAAATATAAGCTATTTCTCTGCAAATTTCAATATTTTGAATCTTCGGGTGAATACTGATAGTGTCTTTTATGAAAGGGTTTTGTTGAAAAAGTTTTGAAAATTTTGTTATTTGACCTGTAATAAAATCCTTTTGTTTATGCACTGGTTTGAAAGTCCAAACTACTCCGTGTCCCTTTGTTTGCCCACAGAATTGCCCAAAAGACTAAAAAAAAGGGGTTAAAATCTTGGAAATTTAAGATTTTTATCACTATCATTTTTGTTTCAAAATAATTTAGGCAGTTTTAAAGAACTGTTTAAAATACTGTTTTGGTGCAATTTAATGTGATTATTCGGAAAGGGGAAAAAATCAGGAAAGTTTAAAAGAGAGTCCGTATTCTGTTTTGTACAATAGAAATTTCTTCCAATTGTTCACTTAGATTCAATCAACCGGAGGAAAAACAAAGACTGTGTTTACTTAGTAGCATCAAAATTCTTTAATAATTAGGCAATTATATTTTTTAAAATGCCACATTTCCAGTTCCATATTTTGATACAGCTTTATAACCGATCTTTGATATCGCAGTGCCTCGGAGGCTTCTGTGGTGTAATTTTTTTTTTACATGCATAAATTTATTAACACTCCTGGATTTTTTTTAACAGAGCAAGCCTGCGAAAATTATATACATGTACATATACAGATTCTTGGGCCATAGGGTTAAACTGACATTAAAAATCGCACTTTTTAAAGTTAGTCCATGGGATTATAATTGATCCCCAAATGCTCCTCTATTTTTACCACATAAATGGATAAATAAATGACGTGGGGCAGCTTGAGAGCCTTTGAAAAGCGATTCTTAACTTTTCCTTAACATAATTCACCCCAAGAGATTCAAGTTATCATACCTAACTGCAAACAAGTGTTTGTCTTAGGTATTGAACAAAATAAAACTCTGCTTATTATTTATGTCTGCATTGCGATAGTGATTAAGTAAAAATGTATTGTTTTCCTTTCCCCAATATCAATGACAAAATCCAGAGTAGGAACAGTGTATGACCTCTGTGAGTAGAGACTGGAGTCCATGAATCGCTTGGGGTTGCCATGGTGATTGCATGAACCACGACCCTCTCGTCTCTCTCTCTTGGCAACGTTTCCAAGGTTTTTGCAAATTTTTATAACACCCGCTCCAATAATAGTGATTTTAAAGGTCCACTTGGAGCTAATAATAGCTCGTCCCCAGGGACCCCCCCAGATTTTACCAGAAGTGGTCAAAATTTTGGTTTTCAGAAGAAAGCTAACCCTGTGAAATCTTAGGACTAAAGATGCCGTTGTTTGGATGTTATGAGCAAAAATTGCCCTCATTTTGGTCGACCAATATTGCTTTTACACAGTACTTTGTAGAGATTACAAAATCATGTTTTTACTCACTTCAAAATGGGTTGAAATATCGGCGTAAAAATTTATAGATGGGGCTTTGAGGTGAAGGACATTCTATAAAGATGAAAATGTAAAGAGATTTAAATTGGGTCATTCCCCCTTTAAATGTTTCTGAGTAAAGTGTTCATTTTGAAAATTGAATTGCCAATTTTATTTGTCATGTTTTGTAATTTTTTTTTTTTTTTAATTGAAGGTCAAATCAAAATTGTTAGAAGAGGCCATCATTCAAAATACTGTGTAGCAATGGTAATGAGCAGTTTCTTTTTTATAACCAATTTTAGGGGTGTTTTTTTTTTTGTGTGTGTGCCATCAGCTATAGCTGGCAGGACCACTTTGTTTTCGGTGTGTGTGTGGTGTCACAAAATGTAAGTTTTTTGTGTCACTAAAAAGTTTTTTTGCAAAGTCCCACAGCTTATATTCTTTGAATATAGTGAGCGCAAAAGCCGAGAACTGCGAAAAATCTAGTTCTTTCATTTTCCTGAAAATTTTTGCCACCAATTTCTTCAAAGTGAAGTGTGAAAGTTACTTGCAGTTTAGATGATGTGACCTATGATGCCATCACATGTTGACATTCAGGATGGCCCTCTGTTGTTTTCTGGCAGGCAAAATATTACAGTAGTTTTCTGTGACAGACCAATTTAAAAAAATCTGGTTCATAAATTACTTGCAGAAACCTTTTCTGATCTAAATCAGTCACAATATGTAGCTGGTAGCATTAGCAAGCATGCTTAATAAGAAATGTTTGGTATTATTTAATTTGAAACCAAAGTTAATAGCACAAAAACCCAAAATTCCCTGGGCTTTTGCCCATGCAAAGTATAGGGCTTTTGCCCTGCAGTTTTTCAGAGCACAAACATAAATGTCACATCTATAGGCATGTTTTCAATCATTAAAAAAAATTGCTGTGAAAATAACATAATTTACTGGAAGGAATCATTTTTTTCCATTATAACATTAAAAAATATTTTATAGATTGTTTTTATGTGGTTGGATGAACTTTTTGTGGTAGAGTAAACATGATATTACAGCATCAATTCATGCTATCAAGTTGGGATTTTATAGTTTTCAGGTTTGTGCTATAGGTTGGAAAAATGCAGTGTTAACCTTGTTTCTTTCTACTTGGCAAAACCATTTGGTGTGGCAAAAAGGGACAAAATGAAAAAAAAAAGCATGATTTTATCTCAAACCATTGAATAGCATTTATATTTTTGGATGGAATAAATGATAAACATTTTCATTGTCTGAGAATTAAAATAAGCCAAGGCATGGGATAACATAATGTACATAGGAGTATATATACATGTGTATTATACAAAATAAAGGGAATTCTTAAAATATTAGTTAGGGTCACTAATTAGGGGGTTATACAGAACTTAAATGTTGAATGCATTTTGTGATTCCACAACCTCGTTCCCCCGGGACTTACCTCTTTAAAAACCACGAGATTTTTTGATCATCTGAACCGTTAGCCTTTGTAATTCATGTGTACCTACATGTAATCTTATGTGCAAAGTCATATCTGTAAGAAATTCACAATTTGGTATTTTTTTGTTCCTAAACGGACAGATATTACAGCACAGCCTATGGGACCGTGTTAAACAAGCATTTTGCTCATAACACAAAACTGCAAGATCAGAATCAACTAATATTTTGGAAGAAGTTTTATCCTCAAGGATCTCTTTGAACCATGAAATAAAACGAAGCTGCTGCATCACGAATCACCTTTAATTCTAATAAACCCTGATTCCCAATAAAAATAGTGATCAAATAAGATGCTTGTTTATTATCCAGGATTTGACCTTTAAAATTTTAATGAAATAAAATATTTTACAGAATTTTTAAAACCTTTTCCTATAATTGTTATATTTGAAAATTTACAATACTCTGTTTGTGATTTTAATACGCCAGTATTGAATTATGACCTCATAAGAAAGAAAATTTTAAAATTAAATACAACCAGAAAGATAAGCATATAGCCTACCATTTGATGAAAGGCTGTTTTTATAGGCAATGCTGTAGCTGTCCGATTCTGTATGCTGTGATAAATGACTGAATCATAGTATAGTGTGAAAGGACTGTGCTGTGCATCTCTATTGTGTGGGTGGGTTATTCGGGTGTGTCTCCAGCTGATAGGTCATTGTATACCAACGTGTAATGATGACAAAAATTGTTTCAATCAAGGTGTGAACTAAATTAGCTAATACTGGTGTGTGTGTTGGGGGGGGGGGGGGGGGGGAGGGAGAGATGATGTTTGCAAAACAAATGGCAGTACAGAGATGTGTCCCAAATACGGGTCCTATTTTCAGCCTTCTGGCATTGAGTGATAATTTTTATTGGGGGTGGGGGGAAGGGCAAATTTTTAATAAATGTTGTTCAAAATTTGCATCTTTGATATAATCATGGGTCCTATTTTCAACAAAAATTCGAGTATAGATGAGTCCTATTTTAGAGACTCTGAGAGGCATGTTTATCCATACTGAGCACTGAACCCAATAAAAGGTTAACATTACATCACTTGTAGATTTTAATTTTCCCCAGTAATAAAATGGCATAATTACATGACCCCCTTTTGCACCTACTTTTTGTATCATATTCCTCTGAATGGAATGACGCATCTTGAATGCAGCGAGTTGCAAGGTTATATATGTAATTATGTCCTTAAAATAACCACTTTCCTTGGTGGAAATTAAATTGAACATAGCGCATTTGTATCTAATCTTGGCTGGTTGCGTGTAATGTGGAAATTTCTGAAAATCCATGCCAACATCTCCCTTACATGTAGTAGCTCTTTTAGTATTTATAAAATCTTTTCTGCCCAATATTGTTTGCTATTCTGCTTGTGTCTAGAACATTGTAACTGCATTGGGTTTGATGAGATAAGAGATATTGACAAAATATATTGTATTTTATTTCATTATCAGTTATAATTCTGTAGTAAGAAATTTTCTCAGCAGTTAGCATGGTTTTAAATGTTGGCCCCCACCACAGGGCATTTCCCACTTTCCTTTGGATATGTGGCTCCTAAACAATAGACGGAATGTCACCCACACACACAGAGGGTGTGCTGGTTATTTGTAGAAACAGCTGACGCTATCCAGTAAAATCATAAATGTCATAAATACACACTGACCCCTTGTACAATTTGTACCTGGCAAATTGAGGACAATAAATGGTTCAGGATTTGGCAGCGCTTTAGGCCTGATCTATTTATGAGGAATAAATAGAACTTGGAATGAACCTTTTCAGGGTCTGTGTAATAATTTATAGGATTTTTCTGGTCTAATACATGTAAGACATTTGGTCAGAAATGTTCATAAAGATTGAATTGCTATGAATAAAAAGATCATCATAGTGGATTGGGAATTTAATTATGTTCAGTTTGATTTTTTAATATATTTTTTTTAATGGTCAATTGGGAAGGGGTATTTGGGTTAAATACATGACAAAAGAATTCAGTAGGCTTAGTATTATGTGGATTGAAATTTTTATTAATATTGGTTGAGACTATGTTTCAACACTGGGGAGCAGTTAGGGGAATATCACAAAACCATTGGCCCAAGATGAAAAAAATGATTGGATGTGTCCTATGGGCATTGGAGTGCATTGTAACGCACTTTGATCAATATGGAATGCATATATGAAATAATACAATTTTTTGCTTACGAGCTGTGTTTTTTGGGCAGGGGATGGATTGCTCCTACTTCCCGAAAAAAAAAAAACAATGGAAAAAAGTGGGCTTATCTCACCTTCCCCAAATGTTTCTTTTTTTCTGTCCAAGTTTTTAAACCCTGGCATTGTGACCATTACCTGCCATGCACCATCCCGCCTCTGCACTAAATAGGTTGTGAACCCCCAAATCCCACTAATGCTTCAACTCGAATACTAAGATATAGTGAAATTGAATAAAAAAAGCGTTATCAGGGGTTATAACTAAATATTCCTTTCATACAGTTTTTCTGATTGCCTAATTACACCAATATTATTTCATACCAGTTGCAGGCAGCTTCCAAATATGTTTAACCTTACGGCGGTTTCGATAAGTATTTCCTCACGGTGTAGTCTGTGTCCACCGACAGTGAAGATATTATCTGAAATTGGTATACGCAAGAGATTAACGTTTTCAGCCTGTACATGCTGAATGTGGTGTAAATGAAACTAGATCTCAATAATCTCCGGAAAACGAGGGGTTCTATGTAGGTTTTTGCATCAGAGGGTCCGGTTTATGTTTTGTTTTGATATGATCGTATTGTGTCCTGAACCTATAGAACCTAGCGAGAAAATGAAACGTTTTGTTGGGTACTTCGGTCCGCAGATACCGAAAAGTGAACCGCAATATCTACGGTCGCATCCATTTTTCCAACAATGCATTTCGGTATTATTCCACCTTGAGAATTTTCCAACCCTGGTTTCAATTTATGCCAACTTTTTTTTTGCAATTTAGAAACAGCATTACGTACTTACCGGATCCCGTAATTTCACCTCTACCTCTCTACACCCTTCCACCATTCTTATCCAGTTTTATGGTAACCAATCAACATGCATGTAATATTCTGTAGGGAGAAAATGGTTTGATTGGCAAAATGATCAAGCAAGGTGGCCACACACCTATCCCCCCATACACCCAGAGACCCACATACAAGAAAAAGATATATAGTTTTTAATTGCAACAATCAACGTGCATGTTAGTATCTTGGAGGTGAAGAAAATGGTTTTGAATGGTAGATCAATTAAAGGTTCCCACAATATCCCATACACACACACAGACACACACAGACACACCTCAACATAAGAAAGAACATATTGAAAAACCCATAAGACTCAAATCTAATCAAGTAACTTTTGTCGGCTCGGATTTCCGGTCCTGAATAAGGTTGATGCTGATCTAATCACATTAGTGAAGAAGTTTTCCAGGTATGTGAGGCAGGTGGAGTGGGTGAAACACAAATCCATGTGTACATAATGCAGTTATATGGCTTATTGCCGCGGCTATCTCTGAAGATTCCGTTTTGTGAAAGATCACCGCTGCGGGTTACATCGGAGTGCCTAATTACAGTTAAGTTATTTTTGCATAGTATGCAACGGGAGAAGAAACAAGGGATCATCAACGCTATCTACTGAAGATGTGTTTACTTTTCAGATTAGCCACACTGTTGAAGCAGGCACAAGAATACAGTATTGACAGTGCAGCACCAACATTGCATGAGGAACGACGAGAGAGGATCGGCGAGGAGACAGGTTTGACCCGATATTGACCTCAATATCATGCGTGGACATTTGCTTTACATTTATACGTTGAAGATGAGATGTTATGTTATGACAGTGGAATTTGCCAAATAGATCTCTGATTTGATTTGATGTGTGTCTATAGAATAGCTCGAAGATGGTGCCTAGCTGAGTCGGGTTGCCCAGTATAAACAAAAGCAAACAAAGGTTACCAGCGTTTGGGTGTAGTAGAGGAAGGCCAGAAATTAATTTAATTATCAATAGACAAATAATAATTTTGAGGAGTGCAGATGTGAGAATTGGTTATATGATCTATAAGGAAGTTCTACTCTTTAACATTCAAACTTGTGGTGAATTTGGGAAAGTTCTATATTTGATTTCACATTATAGAAAAAAATTATATGAAGTAGTCAGAAAAAATGATATTCTTTAGTCTTGTGAATTTTAAGTTATAAATTGTCACTGGGAGGGTAATCTGACAATAAGCTGCAATTTGCAATGTTTTAGCTGGAATTCTGAAATGTTGCAAAGTGTTACATTTCATAAATCCCACAGCTTGTGTAACAACAAAAAAAAAAATGGTGCTAGATGGGTATTGAGCAATTTACCAGAGTATTGGGTCTCAAAGAGCCACTGACCTAAAATACTTGGCCCTTGTACGTTGGCTTGCCAAGTCTTTAATAAACTTGAGTGACAAAAGGGAACTATTAATTTGAGTTTACTTGTTCCTACCCTATCCCAACATTGCCTGCTGATATCTACATAAAAAACTTGCCATGCAGGTGATATGCATGTCCATTGCTATATGATGCTTTTGATGATCAAGACATTTTGTTAGGTAAAACAAGATGTGGATAAGGTTAGGTGACCAAGTCATGAACAAAACTTTATGTCTGAAAAAAAGGGTCAGGCTATGAAGGTAATCTAAATAATTTCACCCTTTACACGGTTCCACTTTGCAGGTAAAAGCTGCAAAACAGGCATGGAATAAATTGAAGGTGATACATTAGTGTTTCACCTCTTGCCAAAAGGCTTTCAGTAAAAAAAACTCAACATCTGGATTGTTTTCTTAGGATGCCACTTCCGCACAAACATTGATTTCATTAATTTGAGTCTCAAACTTTGTAAAATAAGGTGTAATCAATAATAAATTACTTTATTCCTAGAATAAAAAATCACTTGAGTTTAGAGCTAAGCCAAATTAATGGTCCCATCTCAGTGACATTGCCTGTGGAGCCAAGTCATATTTCTAAAATTTCTATTGCTGTTGATAAATAGCAACATTTTTTGTCATTTTCTTCAAAATGTACTGTTTCGGTGGTGAATTAGGGACAGAGACGCACTACAATCGTGCAGAAAACTAGAATATTTAAAACAAATCAGAGACATCTCATATTTAAGGTCTCCAGTCGTCCCTTCACACCTTACAGGCAATAAATGTTGCAAAATCTTATTTAATTAATAGCAACACTTACTAGGCAATTTACAACAACAGATTAGGTAGGTCAGGCACGTTAAGGTACATGTACCTCATGTTATTATCCAGTAAAAAATATTTTTGATTAAGCATTTCTTATTCAGATAAGAGGCCGATTAAAAAAGCCCTCAAACACCAGGCAATAGTAATAAGTGTGCTTTTTTTTTGTCATAATAAGAACTTGTAGAGGAGAATTTAAATTTCGGCAATGGATTGATCCTCTGTCTACACACATGTGGTAATAAAATTATTGGCCTAGAGCTTTCCGCATGGTAACATAGTTCAAGCTGATATACGCAATTGAAGAGTAATGAACTGCATGTAATAGTGTGGTGTGTATATCAATTCCTAAATAAAAACAAGGCCCATGCTAGCAATGCCACTGATATCGCACTTGCCAAAAACAGCGATTGTGTAGCAATGGTTGTTCTGGATTGCCATGATGTTCGCGGGATATGGATGTTGTTGAAGGAGTTTTGGGCAGAAGATCCGTCGGGTCGGAGGACGAAACGTGGGTTAGGCAAGTGGTTGAGTCCAAGTGATGTATGCTGCAGTTGAATGTGGAGATATTTATAGATGAGGAATTATTAGCATGAAATGGGACTGGTCGTGCAGTGATCATGTGATTGATCTTAAACTGCCTGTTGCAAAGTTGATATTGTTTTAAGGATAAAGTAGTAGTGTTTTGTTATACAACAATGTGCCACTCAGCCACACTTTAAGTGTGTGTGTTTTCATGTAAATATCAGCATCTTTAAATAAGCGGCACAATGGAGGATCCAATTGGTGCCTAAGTGCAAGCGCACTTCTTGATTCCCTTGGTGAATAGGGGGTCCATGGACCCAATTTCAAGAAATCAATAGTTCCCATAGGAATTTTTTTCCATAAACTTGACAATGTAATGAACTACTACCCCCAAGACATTTTGGCAACATACATTATATCTTTGTATCTACTTTGTATCATGTGCTTTATTTTGTTTACCAGACTTATAAGCACATGGTACAGAATCTAAATGCAAATGATAAATGTAATTATGTCAACATTATTACTGAGAGAAAATTTGAATAATATTGGTCAGTTCAGAAATTGGGAGGCAAAACCATTATTCCATGTGCCCGCAAAATGGCCATTTTGTTGTTTTTGCGCATCTCGCACATTTGGCGTAAAAATTTGAAGTTGATGGTTATTTTTAGTAAAAAACAATAACAGCGCCAGGGGGGGGAAGAGGGCCCCAAGGGGCCAGGACACTCCTATTAAGGGAAAGGGGGCTGTGCCGAGAGCAAGCCTGGGCGGTTGGTTAGGATGTGGTGTTAGGGTAACCAAAGAGAAGCTAAGTGGGATAAATATGGACGAACACTACGATGCGGCAGCATGAAGGGGGTAAGGGGAACAAGGTGGAAAACACACTATACACAATGCGCGAGGGAGAGAGGGGCTGGGTGAAGAAGGGGAGGAGCAGCGAGGTGTGTGAGGACGAGAAACAGGTGGGAACCATCACAGAGTGGTCTGAACATCGTCAATCAACACACAAAAGAACAATGCAAGGAGGTAAGAACGGGGGCACAATAGGTGGGAAACATGGTGGGGAAAGTGTGTGTGCTCGTTTCGTCGTGGGTAACAATGGGTGGCGGTAGGTGTTGGTGCACAGAAAGTGAGTCGGTAAAGTAAGGGCATAGGGGGTCTGGGCCGAACGATGGTGGTATTGATGGTGGTGATACCGCGATTATGTTTGTTTAGAAGGAAAATTGACATTGTGTGTTGTGGGATAGGGAAGCTGTGGTGGTCGTGCCGGGAGGAACAAATCCAGGGCGCGAGAATGAGGACCTCATCTATCTTGGGAGTGTAAAGAGGAAGTGACTGTCGAATTGAGGAGGCAAAAAGTTTGGGATATAACATTCCCAGCCACAACCGAGAGACAAGGCAAAAGATGACAAGAGTGAAAAGATTAGGGGTAGCAGGAAGGAAGAACCTAGGTAAAAGAGAATTAGGTTGTTCACAATGAATGCTTACCACGGTACGGACTTCAAAGCAACAAGTTCCCCCAAGGAACCCCTAACGCGAAGGTCTTGTGTTGGACAGTGATTAAATTAAGAGGAGCGAGTGAAAATAGGCTAGTGGTGGAAGACAGGCAGACTGCGCAGCCAAATCCACAGAACTTATTGTGTATCATAACGTCGCAGCTTCTTGCCAGCTACCAAAGAGTACCAACATGGCCCCCTAAATTCTGAATACGTATAATTACATGGGGTGCACAAAACTGTCAATTCCATGTAACCAGTGTAGAATGTCCCCAATGGGTGCCCGATGAACGAAAGTGCATTTTTAATTCGTCATCAAATTTAATACATGACGTATTTCAGTAAGAGATTAATAACTGTTGGTGTGTTTTTTTTGCACATTAACTGTGAAACATTGCAATGTACATTTTACATTTTTGTAACAGGTTAAGATCCTACTTTTGCATAAAAATGGTACTTTGTTCCAGGGCCTGGGGTGGGGACTTTATTAATTTTGAACTGGATTATTATAAAGGTATCAACAGTAATTAGTTTACAGAAACCTTATAGTAAAGGGGATGGCCCGATTTAAAGAATCTGAGGTTTTCCACATCTAAAGAATTTGGCCTTCACACTCCAAACACGGGGGGGCCCAGCTGTAAAGTTTCGCGTCCGATAGTTCTTTCTATCCTATCCATTTTAAATGCGAGAGCTAAAACGTTCTTTTGTCAGCCCCATAAGAGTACTGTGTAAAATTAATATTGGGTCGACCAAAATGGGCACTTACCTTAATAACTTCCAAGCAACAGGTCCTTTGGCTTCTAAGATTTCACAGGGAATAGAAAAATAGCATCTTCTTCGATACCAAATGTTGACCACTTTCCGTTAAAATTGGGGGTCTTCTTCTTGGGGACGAGGCTATTATCTATCCCTGGCCATGGACGTGGGGCTTTATTATCATTTGCATTTGATAGTCACAGGGGGGGGTTGTGGGGTACAGACACATGTGTGGGTAATCGCCAGGAGCTCAAAGGTCACATATATGTGTACATTATTTTTGTCAAGACCATCCAGTGGGCACAAGGGGAAGTCCAATGACCCATTCTAATTTTCTAGACACAAGGTGGTCGAATTAAATTTTCTGATCAAATTGCACAAACTGAATTGACAGAACTGTCGTATTAGCTCCTGCTGAGTTCTAGACACAGTCTGAAAAAAAAAAAACAACATGAACCCCATAATTATTTAGTAAAATGTTTTAATAAAAAGTTTTTCTGTAGGGCCTACTGGAATTATTTGTCAAAGTGTGTCCATCATTAGGAACTCCTGAAAGTATTATCCCCTCACTTCCCCTTCATCAGATCGTGTTCCCATAAGGTACGTAACATCTAGTATTTCCGCCGAAACAAATTGCTTTTTTACCGCCCCCACACCCCACTGAAAAAATCAGAGATAAAACCCTGGCGCGCACATCAACCTGGAAGTGGTGACGATACTTGTCAACGGATCTCCTATGAAATTCAACATCAGTTTTTGGCCCATATTATCTTCTAAAGTATGACAGCAATTCTACATGTAAATTGTAAGTTTATTGTGTACCAGCATTATTGGACATTCTGTAAGAAAAATACTCACTTGAAATTTTTTTTTCAGAGGGGATTTGAAATGTACTCCTTGACAGACAGCTTGTGTACAAGATCTTGAATTTGCCTATATATTAATATTTGTACACCTTTGTTTATTAATTAAGATTAATGGCATAAAGCGCATCATTACCACAAACTTATAACAGGACAGATTTCGCCCTAACATCATTTTTATAACAAAGTGAAATTAAGGTGCAATGAGAGAGTTTGTTGATGCAAATCAATATATTGTCATTTTTAGTGAAAGATTAGACTCGCTATAGATTTCCTGCCTTGGTATTGGTTACACAAATAATCTTGAAAAGTGAAAACAAAAGGTGATTTTTTTATTTTCCCTTACATTTTAAAGCATATGCTGAATTAGTATTATACCTCTATATAACTTAGGAATTTAACAATAAAAAAAAAAAAAATAAAAAAAAAAAAAATTTGTAAAAAGAAATAATTCTCAGCTTAATCCTTGAATGGAAATATTATTGATGGAAAAACTTTACAACGTAAATACTAATAATAACCATTTTTATATAGTGCTTAATTACACGACTGTTAATAGTCTCAAAGCACTGTTGCCCAATTATTATTTATGCTGCCTTCAAGAAATCGTCCAATCATTTCGCTTCATACAGGTGCTGCTCAAAGACATGCCTTAAAGCACCAACCCATCTGTACTACGTAGATTGTAATATTCCCCATAAGAGCTCCCCAGGTTTCGCTTGGGTCCACAAGGCCACTTTGAGATAAGTATCTTGCCTATATATGGACCCAGACATGCTCGAAAAAGTGGGAATTTGGGAAGCTTCCTTCCCAGGAAAGTTGGCCATTTGGAGGGAAACTTGGCCATTTGGAAATTTATACATAAGAAATAGTGGGAAATATGTAGCAAATGTTGACTATCTCCCGGAACTGTTACATTTTTTTCAACTCCTGGACCCAGACACGTTGCCACACGGGGCTCGAACACACGATTTTACCGGTCTAATGATAGGAGTCCTGCGCTTTCACGGACCATGTGTGCTCTTGAGGGGGCAAGTGCAAAATCGGGGCTTAATTTTTTTTAGGCACAGGCTGTTTTGACCCTATTCAATCGTGTCCTTTTATTTTTTAGAGCAATTAAGCAGCAGAGACACAATTTTGACAACTGATATAATAGGGGACCTGCAAGAGCTACTATTGCTCCAAAAATCAGAAAACTCCATTGCAGGAATCTGCATAATATGCCCATTTCTCCATAGGAAATGTGTTAAACGAGATTTTTTAAGAAAAATCACATATTTGCCCGCAATGAAACTTTCGTAAAATTTACAACAAAATGAAATCAGGTCCTACTCCAAATTAGTTGTCAGAAGTGTTGTCGCCGTTGATATTTTTTTGTTTTCCTTTTATGGTTCGTTATAACGAATGAGACTTTCATTCAAAATCAACACATTTGTGTCGGGACCCATACGTGAAATATCTTGTTGCAGAAGGCACCATTAAAGTACATTAATATTACAGATTTTAACAATTTTTAAAAAAAGGCAGTCATTTCTTTAAAATCTTTTGTGTCCCCTTTCCATGCATCTGTTTGTAGGAAAATTGTTTTTCGAGTGATTAGTTTATAAATAATAGTTTTGAAGGCAGTGGAATTTTCTGGTTTCTGTAATTACCAATATACATTTTATTTTCTGACAGGTTTTTCTTGGGCCCATAAAAGCTATTTACACAGAGTCTACAACAGCTGGTCTTTTACCCATACATTTCATACCTTCATTTCACATAAGGCTTTCTCTGTAGAATTATGTGCTAGTTTTCTGCGCTTTTAAGAAATGAGGGCTGTGATAAGTGTCATAAAATAGAAATGAATCATTCCCTGGCAATGATTAGATTGTGCTAGGTGGGATTTCATCAGTGCTAGAATGTGGAGTGTTTCATTTGTATTATTTTGTGTTGGTTAAAATGGATTTATGCTTAATGTCTACAAATTTTACATCACTGTGACAAATGTTTTTAGTTTATAAAGGAATGTTAGATGTTCTTAGTCCTGGGGTTGGCCGTTCTAAACATATATAGGGGACATGCTTCTGACATTACAGGTATGTGCGGCCCTTAAGACCCCACTTCACTTCTCTCCAGCAGTTCCTAAGACCCCCATTTGAAGCATAATTAATTCAGTTCTTAAGGGTTATAGAGGATAATTGAAGAGAAAAGGCATTCTGCGTACTGCATGTCAGTTTGCGTTGCCACTTACGCACTCGCAGTCAGAGCGTAGGAGATCTTTCTTAGGTGCGCGTGATGCATGCACAGTTCACCGCGAGAATGTTTGTAGTTTTTGCCTCGTTTCATGTGTCGCGTCGCATAATACATAATCACATCCAGGGGCGTACCAAATCGTTTTCATAGATGTGGGGGTGCGGGTGGGTGTCGGTAGGGTCACCAATTGCCGACAAACCGCCCATGTACCGACATTAAAACGAATAACGACACAAACATGTTAGATGGGTGTGTTGGGGAGTCTTGTTTGTACGTTCTTAAATTTGGTGGTTTTTATGACAGATTCCCGAAAAAAGTGTGAAACAGCTTGAAAAGTGTGTTGCCGTTTGCCTTTATACAAGAGCCAATATCTCGCAATTTCCGAAATGAGACGCATACTTATGCCATGGCATTTAATTTCTAATGTAGTTGTATCAGAACTTTAATTCCCATTATAGATAAAGGGCATTTGTTCACCCTAAAAATATTTTCAACAACAGGGTCATTTTTGACCCCGTTTTGAGTCAACTATGCATCGACTAAAAATGGGGTTAAAATGTTGACTACTTTTGTGGTCAAAAACGGACCCTTTTTATCCCCCTGGCTTGAAAAGCAGAAGGGGGATTATGCTATCAGTCAAGGCGGCGGCGGCGGCGTCCAACACAATCTT
>JAMKCH010020585.1:0-53589 GCA_023653785.1 Ophioderma brevispina | reverse complement strand
AAGTTACTGAGAACTTCCTTTTGGACCAGCGTACAAATAACAAATATCTATGTACTCATGATACGAGCACTCAAATACACAGGCTTGTGACTCTCACAGAAATTTCGTTGGATGTCAATGTACTTACAAGCTCTTGAGAAATGCCGCCTCATTGTACAGCACACATTGTTTATACACGAGTCCCGAGGAGTATTAAAAAAAATGTTCTAAATTCCAAGTCCACTTTCTTACTGTCCAAACTCCCGGATTTTATTATGATGGCGCAAGAAAGCATACGGTGGTCAGCACAGCTGTCAGCTGATAATTAAAGACCAAATAAATCGGGAAAGTCCGTCGAACAGAGACTAGACGAGCATACTATAAGAAGTGAGAGCTCATGATCGCGGTCTTACGTGGCGCATTATTATTCACGCGATGTCAATACGTCATACTGCAAACTTAGGACCGCGTCCGGTGTGGTGCTATCACTACAAAAACGTGTATGGGTATTTTACACAATTTTGCTGAAGCCTGTAACATACTTCCAGTCAAAGCAAGCGATTAGCATGCGCAAAACGGACTTTGAACAAGATCAAACTGTTAGCATGCTCATAAGCAGAATTCGCTACGCTGCGACCGTACTGCGACTGGAAGTATAGCATGGGGTTTTTTAAAATTGTTACAAATTGGGTCGCACATGTATGACCTGTGCACGTGTCTCATAGATGTCACTTGATTTCCGGTTTGGATTAGTCTGTGCAGTGAAATTATCGTCCTCTGAAAGTGCAGCAATATGCTCTTTTAAGTTTAATATTTCTTCCTGGGGTGTGAAAAACTACATAAAACATTAAGGGTTGGTATACCGATGTATTACAGCCCAAATAAGTACCTTTGCTAAACATGTGACTCATTTAGAGAAGCGTTAAGTTGAGACAAAATTGTTTCTACATCGGTCCCGAGTCCATTTTTGCATGACTTGAGCCTTTTGAGGGCCAGTGAAAATATGTCAGTTGATAAAAGATAAGGCCAGTCAAGTCCTGCTTAGCAGGACGACTTCGCTATGACGGACTGATCACGTTAATCTCTCGCGCAGTACTATTTAGATAATATCTTTCGTCAGTCTGTTGACACAGACTACACAGTACACCGTGGGAATACTTAGGCCGCCGTAGTTTAGTGGTGCGCAAAGTATGGTACTTACGAAGCTACTAAGCCTGCTGAAAACAATGACATCAAATTCTGGGTTTTGCAAAGTCCCATTTCGGCGACACTTTCCGTTTCAATACTGCATCCACAGGTAGTAGGAGACTCTCAGCCATCAATATGTCCCCTATATCTATTTTAGAATCCATTGCATATGGAAAAAATAGAGTAATTTGGAACTTCTGGAAAATGTGCGTACTTCAGGGTAGATTTGTCCGATGATCACACATGTGCATATTGTTGGTTTGGGGATAGACGTCGAAGATCAGAAACAAGTATCTCTTGCGGTACCGGCCCGCACGCGTATTGTGTTACACACGCGCACAAACACTGACACTGGATTGCGTGTTGGGAAGAGATTACAAGCATGTGAATGAATATCCGGGACCTTTCCGAAGCACATGATATCGCCCACCCATTTTGGTAAACAAGACATGTGAATCGATGGGAATAGCTGACACCGGGATATAAAATTCGATGATTTCTTCTTTGCAAGTAAGTGATCGTTGATAAACGAGTAGAAACTTTCGTAACAAGCCGTTATTAGTACCGTGATATCGGTAAGTGGAGCATATTTCTTGTAGAAATTTCTAATTTTTGTTGTCTCCCGTCACCCATTGTCACACGTTAGCTTTGTGGGTTTCTGTTGAATACTATTGCCCACATCTCAAAGTTGTTGACCTGAGGGGCTACAACCCTAGACATGTGGTACCATATCTACCGCCGTAGCACTTGAGATTGAGAAGCATGAATGATTGAAAAGAACAGAAAGAAATCAGATTCAGTGCCAGTAACTAGCCTACATTTTAGCCACAGATTTTTAGACTTACCGGCAAATCAGGGAGGCCATAAACTGTGCCATATAGTGACCTGTGATGGACGTCTCCCTCAAGCCAACGAGATTTGATTGCCCGAGCCTTGGCGAATAAACACAAAATTGGCAAAAACGTTCACCACTGTACGCAGAAAAATACAACAAGATAACTTACATTGCCACGTAAAAATGACCTCCAGTGTTGCTAGAAATAATCGACAGTCGAGCCCGGAGTCGAGCTAAATCTCTACATTATCTTTCACATAATATAATCGACTTTCCGCAATATTTCAAGGGGGCTCTGCCTATGTTTAATTTTCATATTACAAATACCAAGGAAATTTCTATTGAGTTGTGCTTTTTAGCCATTGGGCCAATTTAAAAATTGAATTTTTTTTCTTATTGTTCAAAGACAGGACACATGCCAAAAGTCAACAATGAAAAACAGGAAGTCGATCAATTTCGCAGGTCAGATTAGAACTTGATTGAGCCACGATATTTATTTTGTTTTTTAGTTTACATGTGTAATCAATAGTATACTGCCATACCGGATCTTATCAGGAATCACAAATAGTGACTCACAAAATGATACAAGTTTTCCATGACGCAAATTGTTCCCCCAAAACAAAACGGTCACTCTGGAATGGAGGGAGGGGATCCATGCTTCATGAGAGAGTTATTTACCTTTTGGTGGGGATGATGATTTTATTTTTCAGATGAGTAGATGACACGGAACAAAGAGAAACAAACAAAATAAAATAAATTTTAAAAAATATATCTGTAGTTATCAATCGATCAACTGCTCATATATGCAGGGGTGGTAGAAGGTGGTAGGTGGTTGGCTAATTGTTTAGAGAAAATCCTGTTTAGAGCTTGTGGACTTCAAAAGTGCGTGACCCAGCCTGTCAGAATAGCCCAAAACGGCACTTCGGGGGCAAGTTTACTGTAGTATGTATGATTGGATGACGTAATTGATGACGCATCATCACCTCTCGTGGTCTGTTGTATCATAACTCCATGGTTGTATCATGTGACGTGGATGATAAAAGAGCATTCAAAGAGCAAAACGAATCCACACTACTGAGCTCCTTCCACTTAAACAATGTCGGTTTATACCAACTTCTGGAAATCCCTGCCAATATCTGTTCTTTCTGTTCATCCAGATTACCAGTTTTTTGATGAGGTCGGATGATCCAGATTCAGTTTTAAATACTCTTATAAAGTGAACTAGCTGAAACCATGGAGTTATTATAGTAACATAACTCCAGGTGTAAACTTAATTATCTATTTATACCGGACGATAGATGGAAGGGAAAAAAATTGGTCTCGGACTGCCGTTTTGGGACGGTTGGTGGAACAAGAACATTCGCTAAACACGAAGGAAATTCTTTGCTACCCTCTGTAGCTTCTGTGGAATGGAAAGGGATTCATAACTCATGTCAGATCTTGATAGAGGTTCAATTTTATTAAGACTTCTGAGGATCTGGTCATTGAATATGGTATTCGATTAGAGCAGGAGAAAGTATGAGTTTTCTAATCAATAGCATTTCTCCGGATTGGTTTCAAAACCCAAATAACCATTCAAGGGAACTATTTGCTTCACTTCTAGTTCTACTTCTCGAAGTTGAGAAAGTTCCTAGATATGCTATTCAATTGAAAGATGGGCCCCAGTGAAGCGAAATAAATGGATTGATTTTCTTGACGTTCTTGAAGACATTGATTGGAATGCATACAAGACAATTTTACTTTTGTAATATTGAAACAGTTGATACTGAGTCCTTTTATTTAAATTTGTTCACACGAGCTATTGTATAACAGTCTTAAACAGAATTGGCATGAGCTGGATTCCTCAATATTGTTACTTACTTCTGCATGAACTTCCTTTTTATACAATAATGCGACTGAATCTGTGCATTAACCCCTTCTAAATTGATAAAATGTTGGCATTAGGGAGTTTTCAGAGCATGATATGGGTATCAATTTTTTTTCATCTGTTTAAGTTTGAATATTTTCATAGATGCAATTCAAAAAAATCTCCCGATTTTAAGGCATTTTTAGCTCTGGTGAGAATAAAACAAAGTATTGAACATAAAATTGCTGAACATAATAACAAACTTAAGCAGCATTTCAAAAAATGGACTATTAATCTTGATTCATAAATGTTTAGTTAAATTTATTTTCTATTTGTTTTGTCACAGCAGTTTTTCTAATCTGGCTGATTTAAAGAGAGAGAGAGAGAGAGAGAGGAGGGGAGAGTGAAAGAGAGAGAGTATAAGGGAGGGATGTAATGTGTTAAGGATGTGTGAGAGAGGTTGATGTCTTTGTCCTGTCCTATGTTGTGTGTTATTCCCTCATTGTAATTTTTAATCATCTATATTGATGTGTTGTTGTGTATGGTGGGAATCCAAAAAACAATTTCGGTGTTTACCAAATTCCTAGAGAAGTTTATCATTATATATTATTTTACCGGGTATTTTACTTACTACTATATATCTGCCGCGGCTAGCTGGCGGCAGTGATGACATCACTGCTGCCATTCCGATTGAGCACTTGCATCAGTAGCGAGTCAGCAGTGTCAGCAGCTGCTGCTAACATGACTTGACCCCTTAAAATATTGCTCTACGGGGCCCCTCTCCCACCAAAAAATAAACATAAATAAATAAAGAAGAAAAGGGGAAAAAAAGAAAAAATCACAGCCATGTTCCCCCAAGATTTATGGAGGCCCAGTCTTACACATCCACATGCCCATGTAGGACACTGGCCCCAAACAACTTTTTTACCAAAATGCAATGGGCTTAGGGGGTTTGATATGTTTTCGCGAAGTCAAATCCTTTTGCATCATGTCCCCCTGTTAACAATTAGGAAACGTTCACAAACACTTGCAACCGGAGGGCCCTGAAAATTTTTTGACCCTTTGAATGAGGCCACAGCCGGCCATAATAAAAATCACCCTAATTTTGATTGTTAAAATGAGGTCCATATGATTTTCTGTGGGTTGACGTCGCTTTTTTTTCAAGGATAAAAGGGGGCTCTGATTTTTTTAGATCCAAAAAGGGGGCCTTTTTCATCACCCAACCCCCCTTACAAGTGTTTGCAAACACTCTCTTAACAATTTGTTCTGGTTTCTTGGACACGTTTCATATAGCGTTTCCGATAGGCGATAGCAGCTTGACCATCAGGCTTAAAAAAATACCATAGTAAAAACTACACATCAATTTGTCCACGGCACTTTAGACCGGTTGTAGAAGTAATATGGTCCGGCGTGTATCATAGTCCGGGAACAATGGTGAACAATAGGGCAATCGATTCGGTGACTCTTCACGCAACATTCGTTCACGCTTTATTCCGTTATCGGTCTATGAGCCCCGGACTGTGGCTCCGCCGGTACCTATATCTGCTTTCACACCGGATTTCAAAATTGGGACATTATGAGGGGGATAAATCCCTCAGACCACTCCCCTAGCCGCAATAAAGCGCGGACATTGCGCCCGCTCGCGATGCTAAAGGCACCCCACCTTATTATCATAGGAACATACACAAACACTTAAAACGGGCGGGCCTGCAAGTTTTGTAACCTTCAAAGGTTTTGTTAGATCCAAAAACGGGGCCCTGAAAATTGTGATTTTTTCACCCCCCCCCCTTGGTTTGTAAACGTTCCCTTAACCTGTCGGTACGGTTTCATTGGAGGTTTAAAACACAACTACCATTTCAAGCTATTTCATATAACATGTTCACGCTAGGGATTAGCAGTGTGACCATCAGGATCAAAATAAACATCAAATAGCACTTTTAGGGACCGAATTTCAAAAGTTGGCACTTCTGAGGCCCCCCCGGGCCCCACAGTAAGCTGAGTGACAAGGGCCCTTTTCCTTAAATCCGCCGCTGACCTGCTAGACACCCAAAATGGCCCAAAATACGGGTTTTTTGGGTGACAAGTGCCAAAAAATTTTCCAAATAATGGGGTCTTTGGTGAAATGTTTGCAAATTTTCTAAAAATAACTTGTCAGGTCTTTGGCGTGAAAATTGCCAAATTTAGCCAAAAAATAGAGCCGGGGTCTTGCGGCCGATGGGTAAATAAAAACAAAAATATGGGGTCTTTAGTGACATTTTAAAAAAGAATATGGGGGTCACAGTCTTTGAGTGCCAACGACCGGCTGTTTGTAAAATGAGAGAAAGCCACAGTTGAGAGTCACCTCCAAAATAGAGTCCCCCCACCCCCGGGGGAAAAACATCGTCAGTAACTCCCATTTTCGTTGAGGAATATAGGTCTATGTTTGAAGACATTGAAGCGACAGGTGATAGCTCAGTCACAGGCGAAGGTCTATGGAGAATATCTGCAATAAAATTGTAGTTTATGATTATTAATTTCTTCTAAGCAAAATATTTCAGTCAGAAAACATGAGGTCTATAAAGTGTCATGTGGTTTGTGCCAATTGCCACCCAAAATGGCAGTTAAAAAAGGTCATCAGTTTTATTTCCGAATCAAACTTTTAGCACCATGGGTCACATGGTCTATGGCCGCAGAGAGCAGAGAAAGAGGGGGTGTGTGTGTGTGGGGGGGTGGGGCGGTCAAATACACTCTCAAAATAATCTTTGTGTGGACCACCACACCACAGAAACAAGGCGTCAATTGGCCGTAGAGTGAAACGCTTGGTCCAAAAAATGAGTCGAGGTGACTCATTTGAGGCAAAGTGTTTCAATACGGACAAATTGGGACTCACTTTTACGCAAGTGACTCACTTTTTTGTGTTTGAAGGGATAGAGAACACCTGCTTCATGATCCATCCAAGATCGTGGGTTAGAGTCCACTGTTGCCACCGCGATTCCTGTACAAGAAACTTTATCTCAATTGCCGCTCTCTACCCAGGTGCAAAATGAGGAGTTGCTAGAAAATAGTGTACAATGACCGCCCGCCCCGCCCAAAGTTAGGAAGTATGCATTGGGTATACAGCTGGTATGTGGCAACTGGTGTTATTAGTTATTGTAAAGAGTAATGAACGGCGCTATATAAATGTTACAATTATATAATCTAATTAGAAAACTAAAGGTTCAACTTAAAACATGTTTGTCAATTGATTTCGGAACCTCACCCAAAAACAAAAAAAACGCCGTCCTCATGAAACCATATTACATGTTAAGTTCATTAAAAAAACCCTTCAGGTTTTATATAGAACCAATTTTGGTTCTTTATAGAACCGTGCATCTATCTGGCGTAGGCTCTGTTTTGAAAATACTATGAAAGTTATTTACAAAACATAAAAAGTTCTGTATGCTGTGACACTTAAAATAGTAGAATAGAAAAAATCCCAAAAAAGTCTTCGACGCTTGTAGAACGTGTGTTCCCTTTTAGACCATTTGGTAGAAAGAAAAGGACAAGAGAGAGACCCAAAATGGTGGTTCAGGGTTTCCCGTTGAGACCGGATGGGGTTCATAACAAGTCCGGTTTTGAAAGTCGGAAGTATAATCTATTATCTATATTACATTTCCTCGAGAAAATGCGGACCCATGAGATGATAACTTTGTGTAAAGTTTTTGTTTTTTGTTTTTACAAAATTGTCGAACGTTTTAGCAAATTGGTAAAATTCTGATTTCAAGCTAATTTCATATTCAGAAAATTGAACGAAATTTCTTTCGCATAGCGGATGGTACAACCTGTCGAAATCCAGTCTTACCAATGCCTAAGACAGAGCCAACCAACATTCTGAAGACATGGAAGAAGGCCAATGACTGGATATTCCCGATGGATGAGGCGGAACACAAACAAATAGTGTTCTCTCCAGAAATCACCGAGACAGCTAAGAGACCAGAGATATCACCATATTTTCTACCAAAACAAAGACGGTGATCATCATAGAGCTGACGGTCCCTATACAGAGGAGAACATATCCAATGCATATGCAAGAAAGAAGTGCAAATACCAAGACCTATGTAGTACTATCTATCTGACTGTGAAAACAGAGGATGGTCTACTTAATACTTTCCATGACCCAATATAGAAGTAAGAAGAAAAGGTTTCTGCAAAACATGCAGTCAACAAATGCCTGGCATCCTTTGGTATTTCTAGAGGAAAGAGGAAGGCTATAACTGCACACAGCAGCCAAAATTGCACTCAGATCGAGCTATGTCATCTGGCTCAACAGAAGCTCAAAGGCTTTCAGATCAGACAGATGGAGCTACAAGCAGCTCCAGCAATATGCTCTAAGGGAAGAGGAATGGTTGAGCGCTTACAAACCCAGTTTTAACCCGCCAAAGTCTAATCCAAAGCCCACAGACCTCAGAACACACTAATCTAGACAAAGAAATACGCATAAGGTGAATTTTCCCTACTATATCTCTTAATTCCTTAGATTTATTTTTAATTCTTAAACACTTGAGATTGTTTACGCAATTTCATTGGTTCCTAGCCGTGTGATATTCGACGATATCACACGGTACAGCGAGTACGCGTCGGCGCGATACGCATACGCACTGCTCGGGCCAATCGAATGCGCAGAGTAACAATGGACTGATCGATTTAAAATGCTCGGGTAGTTCGTTGAAAAAAAAAAAAAAAAAAAAAAGACCTATGTAGTACTATCTATCTGACTGTGAAAACAGAGGATGGTCTACTTAATACTTTCCATGACCCAATATAGAAGTAAGAAGCAAAGGTTTCTGCAAAACATGCAGTCAACAAATGCCTGGCATCCTTTGGTATTTCTAGAGGAAAGAGGAAGGCTATAACTGCACACAGCAGCCAAAATTGCACTCAGATCGAGCTATGTCATCTGGCTCAACAGAAGCTCAAAGGCTTTCAGATCAGACAGATGGAGCTACAAGCAGCTCCAGCAATATGCTCTAAGGGAAGAGGAATGGTTGAGCGCTTACAAACCCAGTTTTAACCCGCCAAAGTCTAATCCAAAGCCCACAGACCTCAGAACACACTAATCTAGACAAAGAAATACGCATAAGGTGAATTTTCCCTACTATATCTCTTAATTCCTTAGATTTATTTTTAAGTCTAACGAGACTGGAAATTAGTGACACAACTTTTTTTGGGACTTAAATCCACGTAAAAGTCTTATTTAAAATAACTCCTTTGATTTGAAAATAAACCTTTAAATGAGTTAAAAACTGTTAACTGTTTATAAATTTATTTAAAGATTTATTTTTGAATCTAAAGGAATTATTTTTAAGTCCCAAGAGGTTTTGTCACTCATTTCTTGTATCATTATTATTATTTGAATTTAAATCAATATATTTAATGTTAATGCGATAGAGATTCATTTTAAATCCTGGGAATTCCTATAAATAATTATGAGCACTACTGCACCGATTCCAACGTTTTGAATCCTCAGCTCAAATACACGATTAGTGATATTACTCAGAGTAAATTGAGTGCAGCTCGATTACATTTAAATTTATTGAGTATACATAGCCGTGTCCCATAGCCGTGTCCCATAGTGCATGCGACCTATATACACCACATTTCAGAATTTACCAAAATTTACATATGATATATTTATTATATTCATGGAAATTTTTGTTGCGGGGCAAGGAAAATTTTATGTAAATTACCAAGTATGACGTCGTATTGGATAGTTTATACTCAAAATAAATATTTTCTTTTAAACAGCTTACTGTCACGCAGCAGACCGTAACCCGAAGACAATACAAAGTTACAAAAGACTTACAAACGTACAAGCGCGTACACACACTAAAAGTCTACTTAAAATCAATTCGCTGCCCAAAAAACATTTAAAGCTTTTTCTCAAACATATCGCAACGTAGTGTTGCTATAGCAACACATAATCATTACAAATTGACCGTGACGTCTGATGTCAGCATTCACGTGGTCTTGACTTAGTGAAATCTAATTGCGAAAGACTGTGAAATTTGGTATACTGTAGTTATTATTGCAATTTAAATGTCTATTTTTTAGTTAAGTAACAGTCCAATATTATTTGTAAAAGCGTTTCTCATACTTTGAAGTTCAATAAATCAATAAATGCATAAATAACAGCTAGTAATTATATATAAAAAAACATCGATTTCCCCCAACTATTATCTCAAAATATAGACTAAATACGGTATCTCTGAAAGTGAAAGCGTCTTTGCTATTATAAATTGAATGTACTCAACGAAATCCATTTTCGTTATTTGTGGGAACACAGGTGAAGATGAAACATGGGGGGTGCAGTGCGTAACCAGCGGGGTGGCAGGGGTGTAGTGAGCGAGAGCCCCCCCAAACAAACCCCTTGCCCCCCCCTTTCCCGCCCCCCCAATGACTGACCTGTTGTACAGTGTCTATGGCGAAAGGACCAATTTGCCCCCCACAAAAAAAGCCTTTGCACCCCTTCAGCCCCGCCCCCCATATCTTGTAAAGGTCTGGTTACGCCACTGGGGGGGGGCGGGGGGAGGAATTGACCTTTAATGTCCTTGCAATGTCTTTTTCACTGACAACATATTGCATCTTATGGTTCTCTTTGTCTTCTTTGTTTCTTATTAAAGTTACTAATATCATAATGTTAACTTACTATATGTATTATCCGGGGTATTGTCCTGAACTTAACGTTGTAACGTTATGGCTCTGTGGCAATAACTCTTAATTTCTTCACTGCACTGCTTTTAAAAAAATCGCATTTACCTTCGCTTCTGTTCAGAAGTTCGCCCTTATTTTATAAAATTCCTCAACTTAAGAATTCATGTTACTTCCAGTCCTTGATGAAAATTTTCAAACAAAATATTCAGATTCCCCTCAAATAGGATACTGCGTATAATAAAATTTCGGATCCGGAATTTGACCAAAGTTGTGATTTTCTTATGAAAGATATCGATTTGAGCTTAGCTATTTCAAAAGTGATCAGTATGTGGACACGCATTATATGATGCAAAAAAAAAAATCGACTTGTTAGAAATTTGAGGGCGCCGTCATTGGGAAATATCTGAGTCAGACCAAAATCGCAGACATTTTTGTTCATATAACATCAAACGGAAACGTTTCATGGACCTTAAATTTAATTGAGGTAATGAAAAATATATGAACTCTCGTCTGATACCAAAATCTAAATTTGTTGTAGAAATTGTTGTAACAAAAAGTTTGCTGTCATCACATGCACAACTATCATACCATGCAAGTATTCTTAATATACCAATGAAAGTTGTGAATGATTTGAATACAACGTTGTTTAAATTTGTTTAGGATAAAAGAGAGAAGATAAAGAGCAGAACTTGATAAATGACAATGAGAAAGGTGGTCTGAAAATGAAACACTTACCTTCGTTCTTTGATTCTTTGAAAGTTTCTTGGATTAAACGTTTTGCAAGCGACGAAATATCAACATTCGTGTAAAAACAAAAGCACTTGGGTAAGGGCTGACACTGCCCTTAAGAGAAACAATCTGGGTTTTGACATTTGAAAAAATTGTAATTATGATGATTTAAATGAAACATGCGTACAGCAGATTAAGAATGTATCGACATTTTATCGTAAACTTATAGAGAGGCCGTATAGCTAAAGGCGGCAGCATGTCATAAAGTACATAAAATTGAAGATTATGATCAAGAAATTATGTGGAATAATAAATGTACTGTATGCTCGGGAAAAACATTAAACTTTAACATTTTGATGAAAGCATGTTTTGTGCTTTTGTCTACATGTCAAGTCTGTACGACTTCATATCACTATATAACTTCATATCAGCAGATGGAATTAAAGTTAAAGTTAAGAAGATAGATGGTATAATGATTATCTTGCACTATCTAAAAAATGAAAAAAAAAGAACAAATCGAGAAGATGACCATAACTTGTGAGTCAACTTTGTTTACGATTCAAAACTGAACATCAACAATTCGGGGCGTATTTCGAATCACTTCGATTACGTCACAAATGCAAAAACCTTTGGGAACGAAAAATTACTGGTCATGACTTTTGGGAAAAGGACATATGTTTGAAAAAAACTTTCAAAAAAGCTAGATTAACTTACATTGAACTGGAAAATCTTAAGTAATATATCTAACAAGATTTTTTTTGCGACAAAAAAAAAAAAAAAAAAACAAAAAAAATATGTGAAAAGCAGCAAATGTGAAACGTGTGGTGTTAAAGACACCTAGAACATTTTTTTTATCGTAACGATCAACACCAAATATGGAAAGAAAGTTAACGTAATAGCATCTGATAAAACGGAATTGTGTCAAATTTCTGTCATACTTTTTGGACCCTATTATACAAACTAAATATATTAAATGTAACCCATTTGCTTTAATAATTGATCATTTTTTAGCAAATTATGTATTATGTAAGTATAAATAGAAAAACATCCAAAATATATCAGTGGCGTATTGGGCCTGCCTGCTCTGAGGTGGCAAATTTCCCCATTCTTGGAAAAATTTCCCGCGGGGGGGGGGGGGGGGTCCAAAAAGTGATAAAAGGGGTAAACATCGCCCAGTAAACCAGAGGCGTTGGCATAAAAAAACAAGCGCTTGACCTCCCCATCGTTAGACATGTTTTTGCCAAATTTTTTCCCAGCCAAAGTCTTCAGGGGCACTTTGCCCACCTGCACCCCCCCCCCAGCATGTTACGCCACTGTATTATTTGTGTTCAGCAAGAAAACTTGTGGTTAAAACTTACAGGCTAGAAAAGATTGTTTCCAGATGCAACTTGATGGTTAGTGAACAAGTTTGTTAAAATTGTCGACATAATTGTTCAAACTATAAACAATTATAAGATGGTACGTTCTAAATCAAAATGTAATTATGTTTGATGTTCTTTGTATAGGTATATCGAAATGGAAAGGAAAATGAAATAAACATTGTCATTGTTAATCCAAACTTTCAAAGATAGCATATATGTGCATGGATCAAGGATATCCCGAAAGATGAACATTGAAAAGGGTTTTATTTTTAAACAAATATGGTTTAGTATAAAATATGAATTTATAGTTTTATGACGTCTCGTAGCCGTCAAAGGTCACGAAATCACCTTTCAAAACAAATAAATGAAGCCTTGTGCACAAGTGATCTGAATTTAAAATATAACACAGATTTAATGTTTTACTAAGATTGGGATCAAGAATTTGGTATGTCCAAAGCGCAATTATCTATACAATTCAAAATTACACTTAACAAGTTAAGTTTACTCAGAGTTCATTTATGGCTCCAACTAAAAAGTAGTGTTGCAGTCAACGATGATATGTCCTCACAGCGAAGCTCCAAATGACCGCGCATAAGTTTCACATAAAAGATCCAGCGGTTATTCCATGCGGTATTCTTAAATAAATTTTGTCAGCAGTTCACGACGACGGGGTTTTCCCTCGACGACACTATATTCTACAATATATCTAGCCCTTTCCAGTGTTCATAATTATTCAATTGTTTATTCTTTGTTTCAACTGTCCATTATAGTTACGAAAGCGGTCAGAGACCGTTAATCAAACTATGAATATTCATCACCCCGTTATTTTTTTCGGAAGTGGTCTCTGGACATTCCGGAGGGAAAAATAACGGTTGATGAATATTCATAGTTATTAAAACAATAACAGGACAAGAACAAAGGAAAATTCTAGGAACACCTCGGCCTCAGGTGGGACAAATGAAAGAAATAAACAATAGTGAAAAGAACTCAATATAAAAGCTAATTGTGAACACCAGATTGCCATCTCCTTGTTAGCTTATCTGTCGATTCGATTCAGCCTTAAGTAGTGATTTTAAGTTATGCAAAGTTCTTCTTCAACTATTTTAAAGGGACAATCGAAACATTTTGCCTCCTTTATGTGAAATAAAACAACGATGAAAGAACAGGTGACTCAATAAAAAAGATTATTGTGATTTGTCGGATGTACCATCTGATGGGAGATATTAACTTGAACAAGTTAATACAACTAAATTTCTAGGCGTCTTAATGATGATATATGTCATGGAAATCCCTATACTTACATGTTACAAAAATAATAATCAAAAAATATAACGGGAGTATCAGAAAGTAAACAATTTATTCCTCTTGATTCACTGACTACCTTGTATAATAAGCTTGTATTTCCCTTACATCAACTATGTGCAAATATGGGGCAGATAAAAATAATTCTCAACCAGTCGCTGTTTTTAAAGCAAAAACAGATAATTCACCGCGGTTCATGTACAAATCCATTTGCTCGCCCATACCGACCCTCTTTTTTCCCTGTATACGCTTAAATTCCGACCTTATATTTTCCAGACCGCCGCAGTTCTGTATAAATACCATTAGGACAAACTCCTCCAAACATCTTAGATGATCATTTTTTTTTTGACCAGACAAGAGTCCACCCATCTGACACTGATCATCTAAGGACCTTTATGTCAGAAAGAACTAACACCAAGATCGCAGAAAATACCATCAGGATTCAAGGGGCCTCTTATAGAAATTCAGTAGACTCAGTCTAAACAGTCATAATCCTTAGCTGTTTTTAAAACAACTCTTAAAAAACAGCTCATTGATTCGTATCTCTCTGCTCCGTGATTTGGGGGCGGAACTTATTCTTGACTTATTTGGCTTTTTTTTGTTGTGTATCTATTTTTTATGTTAAGTCGGCACCTTCTTTCTAATGTGCATGTAATCTACCATTTATTGCTTGTTATGAGGTCTTTACAAACAGAGATATCATATTTAGTGTGCTAATGTGTAACTACTGAAATGGGTGCCAATAAATACCCGCTTTTGCGTTTTCCCGGCATCCACATCTATTGCCAAATTTTATACTTATATATATTACTCATTCTGTTTTTTTTTTACAAATATTTGGTTTTTTTATCATTTTTAATAATTTATGTGCTTATATTGTATTGGTGCATTGAGAATGAAATAAAACATGACCTGAACTGATAATACTGTATATCGACAACGAATAGCCAAGATCGGATTCAAATTCATGGAAATCTTTAGGTGACTAAATACAAAAGCGTCATGTGATTGTCGGATTATCCATCTGCTGGTTAGCTTAATAAAGACCCCCAAAAAAGTAACGCAGCATGTCTGAATACCCCCATAAGTTACAAACCATTGGTTTGCACAAAAACATAAAACACGTATCAATAGTCTGTTTTGTTCTGCAAATTTTGACACTCTTATCTTGCTCCATTGGATCAATATCGCCAACACAATGTCCATTTTACGAAATGTGTCACATTTTCAAAGTTGAACTGAAGACATTTACAAGGTTACAATACACAACCACGGGAAGAAGCAGGTCTCACTGAAATGGAAATCAATTATGGCTATACCTTTTATTGCAACTTTTAAAAAGGGAGAGAATTTCTCGCGTTCCTACCGAAGTCCGAATTTGTTTAAGTCCGAACACGCAATGCAGTATTAGCCTCCGACATAACAAAGACGGGGTTATTGATTAGAGTGGTAGATGTAACGTTACTGCTCGATTACTGATTTTGTGTTTGTTTGTTTTACCTTCTCTTCTTTACAGGATTTCCTTACTAGTTATCTAACAACCTTTCATTTTCGGGAGGGGTGCCCTCTTAATTTTCTTAAAGGGTAACTTCTTAGACGTTTAGTCTGTTTTTGCTGTTATTTTCCGGGTCATTTTGACACGAAGATTTTGTGAAAAAATAAGAGTTTTTAGGAAATTTATACTGTTTGTACTGTTTTCCATTTCCAAAACACTTTTGTTGTATTGTTTTTTATTGGGTGTGAGTGTTTTTTTTTTCTCTTGTTTTCGTTTGTGGTTCTTTCTTTATAGCATTTAAAACTCATGTAAATTTGCCCTTATAGAAAACGCAACACCAACTCTGTATCGGGCCTTTGTTCATGCGAAGAAAGTAGGTTTAAGTAGGGACAATCCAAAAGCAATTTCTTCGGACTTGAGTTAATTCGGACTTCGGTATTAGGGGGGTTTTTTTTTTACCCGAATTTCTTATAATGGGTATTGTGTTGGCAATATGATCGCAATGGGGCCAAGAAGGGTATCAAAAAGTTACGGAAACAAACCGAACTATTGATATAATTTTATTTTTTCGTGCAAAGACCAATGGGTTGTAACCTATGGGAGTATTTAGACATGCTGCGTTACTTTTTTTGGGATCTTTACAGGTCTTTTTTTAAATTTCGTTCACGAATCAGCCAAGATAGTGATTCAAAGTCAGATATAGAAATCTTCAGGTAATTCAATACAAAAGCTTATTTTTGATGTCGATTACAATCTTTCTGTTTAGGTTAATACATATATACTCGACAACGAATCAGCCGAGCTTGTGATTCAAAGTCATGGAATCTTCAAAAAGACAATTTAAACATGTTGGCTTTTACTTCAAATGGTAACAATTGAAACAATTGCTACCCGTAACGCCAGATCAATGAATAAAATTGAGGGAGAAACGTATAAAAGAGCAGGGAATTTCTGCCTTTGTTTTCTTTATGCGCAATCGAGTGCTTGTGATAGCCGTAAGACATAGCCTATTTAAGAATTGCCTAATATAGGATATCTTCTTAGCTAAAACTTCTTAAGCACTAACCTGCGTAAGAAGCATTCGGTAGTGCACCGCGGATAACTCTGTATCAAGATTTTTAATTCGTGGTGTCAGAATCCGGGGTCAGATATACGTGTGAAAGGGTTATTTGAACTGAACCTACTTCAATATCCAAACCTGCCTACTAAATAACCATCAGACACGGCTTAACAAGTCAATAGGATAATCTTCTCAATAGATGGGACCATTTCTAAATCAGATCAGGTTTTCCTCGACAATAAGATTATCTCTCCAGAAGAGTAAACCTATTATCGACTAGACCTTGGGGTTAGACTCCTGCACAAGTGAACATAACAGCTCAATTGGTGTTTTTAATTATGAAAGAACGTAACGCTGCTTCAAAGAATTTTTTTAAAAACGAAATATACTCTCAGTTTTACTGAATAATTATATAAAATCGATTTTCGTTCTTGTCACGACGTATATGTAAGATAAAGAATCAAAACACACCGTTATGAAAAATAATGGAGTTTTGATAAGGTCTGGCTTGCCTGTTAGACTCCGACCTAGCGGCCGCTAGTCGGAGTCTAACAGGCTCACCAGACCTTATCAAAACACCATTATTTTTCATAACGGTGTGCTTCTCATCCTTTATCTATTACATACAATCCAGGTAGTCTACCACCATCAGTCTGTCGCTAATGTCCTCATTTACGACCACAAACTGGAATCACCTTTTGATTCCAAAACTAAAGCTCTTTTGGCTTAAAAGACGACAGCAAACAGTTTAATTAGCTTTTAAGCTCCGGCGGTCTCCAAAGTATTATAAATCCTGGCACTATGTATAACACAAATCTACCATTATTGTAGATTAAAACTAGCTATAACCATACTGTATAGCTCCTGATTACAACTGCTGACAGACCAAACTTCTTGCAACTCTGCTTTATACCATCATTTCAGAAAGTTCCCAAGTCTTAAAATAGATATTACCACAGCATCATGCATAAACATAACCTTGCACTAGCTGACCAATAGGAATTCACATAAATTACATCATCTGAATTGCATCATTTCACATTTATAACTTCATGGGGAATTCCCAGATCATGTAACATGTTTTGATCTTAAAGCATAAACAAGTTGACCCAGTTTCTAAGTTTACATCTTGGGGAATTCCCATTTCTCCCCTTGTGCAATCTATCTAACAGGTGCACCTTGCACAAACAACACTAGGGGAATCCCCTGCTCTCTTTTTATCATAAACAAAGTACTTTTCCCGTGAGAAATCTTTTCTCAAATAAAATTGAGAAAATATTTTAATCAAATTTTGAGGGTAATATAACATAGTGTATATGATTAACTTAAAATGATTGAATTACACCCAAAACTTGGAAGAGTTCAACAATAAATTACAACATGGTATCTGGGACAAAGAAATAAAAAGCTAACAATGTTTGAGTCTAAAGTTTTCATTAAGTTTTGCCTCTATCGCTTGGTGTATCCTGTTATAGTAGGATTTTTTATTCCTGTCAGTTCATTAAAAGTTTTTGGGGCGTGTCGACGATTCCATTCGTTCTGAGAGGTTGCCTACTTCACCCAATCAATACAATAAAAATTCGATGTGACGATACCAGATCAGCTTACGGCCATAATTAAAAAGTGACCCTTTTCTCACGAACAAAATGCAAAGCAAAATTCCAAACACCAAACTTGAACAAACTCTGAAGCCTTCAACATAAGAAAAGAAAATGATAGGAATAACTATTTCCCGCCAAAGTTCTTTACGTCACGTCACTAAGGAATATTATAAAATCTGATACGTTTACATTTATTCGCCTTCTTCCAGAAATAATGCATGACATCTTGGTCAATAACTTGTCTAAATACTAAGAGTTTTGACCACTCATAACGAACTACAATATTTACGTGGTCTAATCCTCCTCAACCGTAAGAGTTTCACCCGGCCTAGATATTCATGACACTATCCGTTCTTTGATTGACTCCAAACAAACGCCATCGATAGCGGTGCTCAGATGTATGACAACTATTCAATTGATTCTGGCTTGAAGCCTTTTATATTGATACAAAAAGCAAAGAGGGTCTATATAGATAGAGAGGTAAAGCGTTTCGTCATCAATCTTAAGAAATTCATCGTCTCGCATGTTTTTGTCTACCACAAAGAAAACATAGTTACCAACAATAGAAAGCAATGGCTGCCATCCGCTTCTCCTTCCACATACTGGGGGTGCCGCATTGCATATACACTAATCGGTAGTGATCAAATTGATTTATGTTTTTATAGGGGCCAGGTGTATAATATTGGCCCTGGATCTATTGCTCGTACTCTTTTTTTTCCCATAATGCCATGCGCGCTTAGGTGAAAAGATGTATGCATTGAGGCGGTTTCTTTAAATCAAGACGACTGACGTTCTTTTCATTCACAGTCATTTCGTTTGGTTGCCATGGGGTAGGGAAAACAAAATCAACCACCCCATAGCACCCAACCCAACAACTGATATTTTGCCGGTGTTTGTATCGAATTGACCATTATGTGTGTATACAAGCACCCAAACTAATAATTATTCCGTGCAAGATTCAAAATGTCAGCGCTCCATCACGGACGACTGGTTTGATGGGCTCACCCCCTTGACAAAAAAGGTTCATGTAAAATGGGTTACGTCAAAGAGGTTCTATATAGAATAGAGAGGCAAAACGTTGAGTAATTCTTTAGAAATTCATCGTCAGCAATGTTTGCCGACAAAGAAAACCTAGAGTGCCAACAATAGAAAGCAATGGCTGCCTCGCTTCCTTCCACATACTGTGGGTGCCGACTTGCATATATACCACTAATCGTTAGTGATACAAATTGATGTATGTGTGAGGTGGCCAGGTGTAAAATAGGTGGCCACCTGGATCATTGTGCTCCGTTACTCTTTTTTCCATAATTGAAATGCGCGCTTAGGTTTGAAAAGATGTATTCATTGAGCTGGGGTTATTTTTTAAATCAAGACGGACTGACGTGTCATTTTCATTCGTTGTGTGGCATGGGTGGACCAAAAATTTAACCACCCAATAGCACCCAACATCAAACAACTGATATTTTGCCGGATTGTTTTATTCGAAATTAATTGAATTATGTGTGTATAAAAAGCACCCCAAACTATAAATTATTCCGTGCAAATTTCAAAAAATGTCAGGCCCCAGCACGGAACGATGGGTTTTGAATGGGCTTCACCCCTGACAAAAAGGTCAGTGTAAAATGGGTTTTAGAGTCACTTAGAGGTTCTATATAGTAGAGAGGCAAAACGTTACGACGTAATCTTTAGAAATTTCCCGTCTCGCATGTATGTGTTGCCGACCACAAAGAAAACCATAGAGTACCAACAATAGAAAGCAATGGCGGCCTCCGCTTATTCCACATTCTGTGGGTGCTGCTTTGCAAATACACTAAACGGTAGTGATACAAATTGATTATGTGTTAGAGGTGGCAGGTGTAATAATAGTGCACGGGATTCATTGTGCTCAGATACTCTTTTTCTCATAATGCAATGCGCGTAGGTGAAAAGTGTATTCATTGAGCGGTTTATTTACATCAAGGAAGACTGACGTGTCATTTCATTCGTTGTGTGGGGCCATGGGTAGCAGAAAATTTAACCACCCAAGAAGCACACAACATCCAACAAATGATATTTTGACGGATTGTTGTATCGGAAATTGACATTATGGGGTATACAAGACCCAAACTAATAATTCTTCCGTGCAATATTCCAAATGTCAGCGCCCAGCACGGACGACTGGTTTTGATGGGCGTCACCCCCTTGGTACAGTATCAATTCAGTGAACAACGTGAGAATTTACGCTTTTAGTTTTAATCTCAACACATCCCTCCAGATCAATTCTTACCATCGACAATAGGTTTACTGACAGGGAATAAAACAATCAGACTATAATAGGTTGAACTAATATTTACATTACAATAATTAAAGAAGTACTCAGCTGCTTTATCTCTTTTCTGTTTGACGCATCAAATCTTTAAGGTCTTTTAAAAAAAATCTTCTGTACGTGTGGTGGATGGACCCAGGTCAAACCATTTCATGCACCCCCTACTACAGAAAAGGTTTGACAACTTTGGAGTCAGTATAGACCCTCTATATCAATGCTAGGTAGATAGTACTCTCAAATTGTAGCTATCACTTTTTCAATAGGGGCCAATTTAAGGTTACACAGTGTCAATTTTTTTTAAATGACCAACCATGTTGTTGTCATGTCTAGTCATTACATGTCATGAGGATTCCAAAAATGTATAGTTGTACCATCTATGACCATGGTTTTGGAGTTATGTGGGTTAATGAATGGGTCTCTAATGTAATAGGTTCAATTTCCATTGGTTACAGGGGCAAAATTGCAGAATTGCTCCAATTTTTGTAAAATATAAAAGACAAAGAAGTTTAATGTACCAAAATAGGAATGAGTTGTAGCATCTGCAAATTGTGCATAGATTTATCATGTTATGCGACTAAAGGGATATAGGAACATAATCCAATTGCATGCCTTCTTGACCTTATTGTCTCGGTAAGTTAAACATTAACATTAATCAAAAGATTTACTTTTTGGGAGTCCGTTTCTACTTGTGATATGAAATTATTTAAAATATAATCAGATTAACTTAAATTTTAATGTTGACCCCCTGTACAAATTTGAGATTGCCCTTTTTTACATTGTAGTCATTCACCCTTTAACTCCAAAAACCAATGGCCGTAGGTGGTACAAACTATCATTTTTTGGAATCCTTCTGGACTCGATGGACAATATGGCAGATTTTCAAACATGAATGTAGCATTTTAAAAGGTTGCCCCTGTGTAACTTAAAGAGACATGAGAGTTCAGGAAGAGCACCCCCAATTTTCCTCGAACCCCGGTTTTTTACATATTTGGAATGCTTACCAATGTATTAGATCACACCTGAAGTGAATAAGCCGAATACGCCATCTTTATGTAATAAGATGATGATTAGTGCACGACAGAAAGTCAAAGCATGGTTTTCTATGGGGAACGATTACGATATCAGTCAAGTTCAAAACAAGGTTCGCGGTTTTCTTTTGCACCTGTTTGTCTAATAAACCTTCGAAACGTTCTCGGTAGGTGGTTTACAACCGATCCAGTGAAATTTGAGAGAAATTCGTATCCTAAAAAAATCTCCCCGTCACTTTAAATGGGCCCCTATTGAAAAAGTGATACCACAATTTGAGAGTACTAACTACCTAGCATTGATATAGAGGGTACATACTAACTACCAAAGTTGTTAAACCTTTTCTGTAGTGGGGGTACACAAACTCCAATAAGGCCCCTATGACATTCTGCTCCTGCTCTATATAGACTGAAAACCAAACGCACATGAAATTGCAGGCCTGACCGAGGGTCGAACTTGGGACCACAGTGGTGCGAAGCGAAGGAAGACCCACTGCGCTAACCCGAACCCCCTTGTTTCTTTGACTGTTTACTTCTACGTTTGTCTGTATACTTCTATGTTATTACGATTTTCATAATTATACCTCTGATAGCAGGTGGTAAGAAAACATTAAAAGTGGGTGGACAGTTAACTATTTGGCCCACCCAATAAATTCAGTCTGCCCATTGGCAAAATGACCCACCCAGTTAATTATTTGGCCCACTCAGTTTATTATCTGACTCTAATTTATTAATGAAGTTGAAGTGGGTCAATTCATATTAAAAATTAACTATGTAGTTGACAGTGGCGTAACGGGCCTGGCCGCTCTGAGGGGGAAAAGTTCCCAGTCTTGGGAAATTTTCCCTCTCAGGGGGGTCATAAGGCCAATTTTTCCCGGTCAGCGGGTAAAAACGGCTGATTTAGCAGATTTTTGTAAAAAAAAATTTTTTTCCCGTCAAAAGTAGTCAGGGGGGGGGGGCAACCTGCCCCCCTGCCCCCCGCCTGTTAAAGCCAATGGGTAGTTGACCGAGGATATCAAACAACTCGTTCATGTCTTTGATGATGTGCATGCTGCATTTAATAAATGCACCCACCCTTGTGGGTTACCAATGACTTGTGGATGACAAAAAAACAAAAACAAATGCCAAACTCTTTCATGTTACACATTTGAGATAAAAAATATTATGAATAGCTTATGTTCAGTGATCCATTTCAATGGATGATTAATCACTCTTCCACTGGAATTTAAAACAATAAAGGGTGAAATTCATACTTAAAACAAGTGAAATGTCACTATTCCTTCAAGTCAAGATTTCACTCCTTGAAATGGTCACTGTAGGCAATCCAAAAGAGTGTAATTCACTCTAAATTTTAGAGAAAACTCGCTATTACAGTTTAGAGAAGCTAGTACGACAGCTATGTGCTAATTACAACATGAATATTGATTGGTGAATTGAAACACGAATTTGAATATCTGAATTGCCCACCTTACTTCATTAATATATTTAGAGTCCATTTTATAGAGGTATATGTAATATATATAGGGTGTGGCCAAAATAATTAAATGGGTGGGTCATTTTGGGCTATTGGGGCACCAGTTAATTATTTGGCCAACCCCAATAATTCACACAAAATGGACTATGATGCTGGCTTTTGTTAATGCAAGGGATGGCTGTATTGATTTGGGGCAAGCATGCACAAATGGTATGACACAACACATAACACAAACACACCTCAAAACAACAAGTCATCATTATGCACAAGACAAAATGCACAAGATTACAAATTTTCTGTTTTCACAAATACTTTTCCCTTTTCTTTCCAGGTGTTGATAAATACATTACCCAACATGGACTAACAATTACAAGTGGCAATACTTAAAAATAGTTAAACTCTTGTGTTCGTTATACATTGTTAGTAATAACCATTTTCACATTTGCTACCTTTGTTAATGGTTTCTGGGCACCTTGGGACTCTTGTACAGGGAGAAACTCCTGGGGGCTCCCCATGGTTACAGTAGTACAAGCTCACCATGAACCATGTCAAGCTCACCATGTCAAAATGGTTTTGAGGTTCTTCAGTAACATGAGGACAATAGTTTTTAATCTTAACACCGATTGGGACATACCCGAGTTTGTTTAAAGAGACAATGGCAATTTTGAAAAAAACTGCACTCTCAAAATTTGGCATCTTTATGGGCAGTATAACAGTACCATAAGAAACTGTATAACAATTTCTGGATCCAGAATTTATTACAAAGTTGTGATTTTCTGTATGAAGGACATCGATTGAGCTTAGCTATTCACATCACGAGTAGAGTGTGGACAAGCATTATGCATATGCAAAAAACAATTGTTAGAAAAATTGAGGGTGCTATACAAGAAATTTCCAGAGTCAGTTTAACCATTCTCGGGTGTTAGTAGGTGGTTATGGTAGGGAATTTCGGCCCCAGATACTCAGAGAGAGAGAAAAAAAAAGCTGGTATGTCCAAATCTCGTTGAGATGATGTTTGTTATGATTACATAACAATACAAACTAATATTTGGTCTCTTAATCTTAAAAAAGAGGAAAACATCAGCTGATAATTGCCACCTATCTCCAATTATTAAAAAACATTTAAATATTAGGGTTCCGCTGTCCTATGAAACTAAAAATTGAACTTTGGCAAAAAAGGGTGATCAGAGATTAAGTTTCCCAACATTTGCCCTGTGTGGAAAAATGCAACTGCTTAAGAAATTCAAGAAAGATAGTCCTCTTTGCTGGAGTTTAGTGTGCAAAGTTAAATACAATTTGGAAAGGTGCCAACAGAGAGATTTCAGTTGTCCATATTGTATGTGATATGTAGTGATTTCACTATAGATAAGCTGCAATAGATTCCCCTACCTTTTATTTGCCTACAGAATAACTTAAAAAGAAAACAAAAAGGTGATTTGTATATGCTTATATTTCAATAGAAAACATAGGCTGAATTTCATATTGCTCTTATAGGAAAATTAGAAATTTCACAATTTGGTACGAAAGAAAGAGTTCTCAGGTTATTTTCCTTCAGATGGGGATATTTTGATCAAAAAGCTTTACACCAGTGCAAAAATCAGAATTTCATATTTTTTAGGGACACTGTTATTTGAAATCTCTCGTTGGCACCTTTAAGGAGAGAGGTACCCTTATTCTTTTCCATCATTTTCCATGGAGGGGCCTTGAACGAAGTTGAACCACAGTAAAAGTAATAATGAGGAAAACTGAACTATGATAGCACCCTCACTTGTTTTAAAAAACGGCTCACTTAAAATAAAATTCTTTGTATGAAGGATTTGTACAATATTTACAGATCACTTTGGAAAGTGGCTCATAAACAAACACAAAAAATATAGTACAGATAAACACTCAAACAGAACCTTTATCTATTTAAAACCAATCATTACAGCTCATTATCATAAACATTTATACATCATAACAATGATCAAAGGCAAATTAAAATGTAAATATATAGCAATGTCTACTTTGGCTATAAAAATCAATTTGTATCAGATATATACACAAAGAAACTATTGGCAGAGCATGCTAATTTATTATACACCTAAAGTTTTCAGTGCACAATAATTCTGTTCAAATACATGCTAGCAGCTCAAAAAAAAGGATTCGTTTATGATAGAATATCTGGCCATTTTCTCATGAATTTGGAGTAATCACTAGTTAAGAAAATTCTGACACACTTTCAGAGCTGGGCATATTTTACCACATTGGGTGCACTGTCCCACAAGCTGGCTGCCAGTATTCATTTGTATTTGGCATTTTTCAATAAATCTCACCCCTCAAATTTCAAATTTTCATACTTAAATCTCACACAAGCTCCTGAAATGAAGGGGACTGTGAGAGACTCACAAAAATTAAGAGACTAAGAAAAGAGTTAACTAAAAGTCAGTGCTCACTGATTTCTAGGAATAAGAGGACTAGAGAAAATTCCCTGAATTGCTTTTGAATTAAAAAAAAAGGAAACTAAAAAGAGAGTCACAAAAAAATGCAAAAACAGTCATAAAAATAGATCAAAAATTTCAAACTTAGGTAAAAAAGCCATATGATGCCATTTTTTTTCATTTGTCAATGCAGGTGGTCCTGAATTTTTTTAATATATGTATTCAAGCAGATATGCCACTTAAAGCAGATATGCACTTCAAGCATTCTGTCCACTCATGCAATTTAAGGGAGGGAGGGAGAGAGAGGAAAAGCAGGAGAGAGAGAAACCCAAGTGATAGTGAAAACTCCCATAATCAGGCACATATCAACACAGATGAGCAAGTTGTGTTTAACCTTTTTAAAACTGACGATCTCCCACAACTTGACACTTTGGTCCTGGATGTGTCTGCATCCAAACTCTTACCCTAATTTCTGCACCAGGTATTACTTCCGCATACCAATAGATGCACCAGCGAGGGGGCTAGAGGACTAAATTTAGCATGTTGCTCTAAACAAGACTCGCAGTGGCCTTTGTTCCCGGCCGAACGAAGTTCGGGAGGGGACTATAAAATGGGCTCCGTCCGTATGTCAGTCCGTATGTCTGTGATAAAAATGTTAACCTGGAACATTCGGGCATATCTTTTTTTCTGGATGTGCTAGAGTAGCCAAACTTTGGTATATTGTAGGAGGGGTACCCCCTACTCACCATGTAATTCATTCCCCCAGGGTCTCCCCTGGGTCTGGTCAGGGAGGGGAAAAAAGGTTAAAGGGAAAAAGTCAATAGTGAACAGAAAAATGTCACATTGTGGACAATTATTCTGGAGTGCTGTAAGGGCTACGATGATGTAACTTGGTGGAAGGAAGTGGGCTGAGAAGTTCTCGACCTGATTAGATTTTGGGTGTAAAATATTCTAATTAAGTATCTAATTTGCATAATTTATGAAATTTTTCCCGAAGGGCCTGGTAACAAGTTTTCTGGAGTCTGTAACGTGTATAATGTTGTAACTTGGTGGAAGGAAGTGGGCTGAGAAGTTCTCGACCTGATTAGATTTTGGGTGATTTTTTTTTAGTTCTAGTTGTTACATGTGGGTCATTCTTTTGGGTTGCCAGCCTGTTTACAATTTCTTGGAAAATGTGAAAATACGTAAAATTCAATGTTTCGCCGCTTCCAGACCCCGTATGGATCCCAAATTTAAAATTGTGATCACATGATTTTTTCAAAAATAGTGTTGCCACATTGAGTAAATTATCATATTTTTTACTAAATTTAGTGAATTTTCAGGGATTTTGCATCTGAATTTTAAGATTTCTTGAGTCATTTTCTTGAGTAACCATTATTTTGGCGAGCTCGTGATGTCCAAAATTAAGGGTGGACTGGTGCAGCTTTAGATGTTTTGTCATTTAGTGATCGCGATATTCGGAGGGGACATATTTTTAAACGCATCGCGTAAATACGAGTTCGTCCTTGTTTAAAATTGTCTCAAACTTGGAAACTGAAAACGAAGGCCGAATGGTGATTTTCCAAACTCTAACAATATGCCAGCCCTAACTCTACTCTAATCCTCCACTAGCTTCAAAATCTTAATCCCTGGATCCTGTTCAAGGGTAGGATAAAGAAGTCACTTTCAATTACAGTTAAGAGTAGATTTAACCCATCTTGTCACCTCTATACTTTTTTCCTAAGGTAATGGACGATTGTGAGGGGGATGTGCAGTGGGTTGAAATTAAAATTCCACCCTAAAAATCTATTGAAACAACATGTGTCTAGCAGACAAATATCAAGTATTGAAGTCAATGTAACTCATTGCCTTTATTAGCTACATTAACTCTCAGAACATTCCGATAATTTCATATTTGCTTCAATGCTATTCAATGTAACAAGGCTGTTGAATGTTACTGGACTTTTTTTGTGATCGAAGAACACAAGCCTTTTTGTACCGCTCTATGTAAAGATGATGTAAACATGAAGGCCCAGATGATCTTAGTCGTTCATGAAACGGCTGAATCGGGCCACTGTTTTCCATCTCTCTCTGCCTCCTCTCCCATTAATCAAGAGCTGTCTAAAACTTTTCCACTGGTGCCATGATAGGTGAATCCTATTATAATTTATTTTGGAACAAAACATGTGGAGTTAATTTTCCAAACCAATCTTTATTTTTAATTAATTACTTGACAAGACACGCTTAACTACGTGATGAGAAATATTATGGAGACAATTAGACCATTTTTAGTAAGCCAGTGATATGGTAGACTCTGGAGAATTGTCTTAGTGGCTACCTTTCCTGGAGAAATTACATTCACTTCAACTCTGATAAAATTATGGTCAATAGTTACCCCGACATTAAACATTTTAAAGTTCTTGTCACAATAGGGCCATTATCAATTACTGACTAGGTAAGGGTTAGGAAGGATAGTATTTTCACAAAAATGAGAAAAGGGGTCTGTCCTGTAAATTATTGGTGACTCAATAGCAATCTTAACCCATGTAAATGCAAGCCCAAGAGTAACATGCCCATAAGGGAAAGTAAAAGGCACGAGACGTGGAAATTTCTCAAACTAAATCTCCCTGTCAAAAATGTGGAATATTCCATTTGAATTCATACCATCCTTCTGTGGACCAAAAGGCCACAATATACCAGCAGTCCCAGCATGCGAATGAAAAATCGCTAGAAATAAAACGCCCATAGCATTTTGCAAATGCACCAACGGTAAATCGCTGCAAGCATCGGATCGACACAGTTGAATTCACTGGCTTGTGTCATGTCGCTTTGGCATGCAACTGATTTTCATAACCTATATTTATTCTTAGCCATCACGATGAAGTGACATCATAAACAGAACTGCTAATGAGTTCGGAAACCTTAATGGGAATAAACATGTGCTTTACCTCGGTGAAGGTTTCCGAATTCATAAGTGTGTCAGAAAAGTAGTGCTTCGATGTGTATTTCCAATACAGTATCTATTCCATATGATTCACACTACCCCCGGTGGGAAACATTTCAAATGAGTTAATCTATTAGCTCTTCCATTTGGAATTTAGACTCCCCTGTCTTGCACTGAGGTGGTGTGAATTTCAAAATGTTTCTGCTGGGCTGCTCCATCTGTAATCTATCCTCCCCGTAGAAGACTTTACTGAAAGCTTCAACAGTGTGTGGTCCGAATCAAATGAATTGTTGGGGATGGAAGTTACATAAGTTGCAGAAGAACCACTACAAAAACTTAAAATAAGATAGTACTTTTTACACAAGATAGACTTCATAGCAACAAGTAAAAAAAATCTACTATAAAAAATTAAAAAACTTTTAAATAAGAATAGTACTTTTTACATGAGATAGCAACAGTAAAAATTTAACTACTCTAGACTTACACGTAAGTGATATCAAGTGGAAGATTCATGATTAGTAAAATCACTTTCAAGCTCTAAAATTAAAGAGGCAAATTTTTAAACATATAAAAAACAATCTGTTCATATTGGTTTATACAAACTTAAAATGTTCAACTTCATATACAGTGGATTACTATCACTTGTAGCTGTTTTTCACCACGGCTAAAATTAAAACAAACACGATTAAAAAGTGTTCCTGTTTTTAATCATTTCATTTGGTAGTAATATGTATTAGTAACTGTCTTTTGTGATCCTGTTAAGTTTCATGACACATGGTATAGCCTTAACATTAGTCTGATGTTCTTGTATGATGGCAAGCATATGGAGCACTGAATCATCTTAGACTCAGGCTAATTTGTTACTTGTATGTCGCCGTTGGGAAACTAAAGAAATTCAGAGGCGATGCAGGCAGCATTTGAGATTGTGGGAAAGCACTCTTTTATAATTATAAGCTTTTGTATAAAGGGGTACCATAACAATGAGGACAACTACATGTATGGAGTATATTACTACATGATTTAACCAAGTACTGCAACATTGCTTTCAAGAACTCACTGGACTCATTCCCTGTAACAGAGAGGTCATTATTTATGCTGGAGGAATGGCGGATTTGATGGGGAATACACAAATTTTGAAGTTTTTTGAAAACAAATTGGGGGGACATGAAATTTTTTAACAAGGGAGGGAACATGAACTTTTAAACGGATTACATTTTATCAAATCGGGGGCAATACAAAATTTGGAATGGAAGCGAAGGGGACACAAACATTTAAAAAAATAGTCAGATTTTGCTGTGCAATCCATCTAAAAAGTGAATTCCTCCATTCCCTTCCCTGGTGGAATAATCAGTTTCTTTACAGTCACACACTTGCTCCTAAGGAATACAATGATCCTGAAACTGATAGATTTGGGTGGCAAAAAAAAACCCAAAACACTTGTTTGATAGTGCATTAATTCTTCCATGCTACAGTTATAGGACTTATTCACAGTAGTTAATATGGATCCTGAAACAGCGATTTCTGTAAAACCAGATTGGGTTTAGCCTTAAAACTGGTCCTGGTAGTAATGCACTACCTAGTGATACACATGAAATCTACAAAACAACACACCATTTATTGGTACAAGAGTCTATTATTAAAGTTAACATAGATTTGGAAAAGTTAAAGAACATCAAAAGTTCTTTTGAAAAAGAATAACTACAATCTTGTTTGTAAGTCCTTGGAACACTTGTAAATAGTGGCAAGCTATGCAAGGGATACAGCCTTGAAGCACATTGGCACTATAACTTCTTTCCACCTCCCAAGTTCAGTGTTTATGTTGAAAATCATATGCATCGAGGCTTGACCAAGTGAAACATGCTTATGCAACAATGAATTGAGGGAGCAGGAACCAAATTTGCACAGTGTTCCAACAATTATGAACAAGATTGTAGCTAGGAATACAATATGCCTAAATTAAGTATTACCCGACATTGTCGATGGATACAGTGGAATGCACATTAATACACAACCTGAATATTCCTCGGTCAATTAATCCCTAATTACCATTTAATAGTTAAAAGAATTATTCTGAATAGCAGTATCAAATGGGAAATACCTTGTTGAATACTCATACATTTTGTAATGGTTGGGTGGATGAGAGGTGGGGTGGGTCACTATGAGGATGGGGTAGTTAAGTTAGCAGTAGGATTACAACCTAAAATAATTTGTTAGTACAACTTGCAAGTATGGGTCATGCAGAATTTCTCTTTCTAATACAATAAATTGAAAATGAATACTGGCCACCATCTCCTCTAATTACAGAAATGGAAATATTTAAATAATAGGAAATATTTTTAAAGAATACCTCACAAAACTTAATTATGTAGCTTAGAACCCTTGCCGCCCCCCCCCCACCCCCAAATGAACTGACCTTTTTTACAGTGCCTATGGAGAAGGACCAAAATTCGCCTCCTCAGAAAATGCCTTGGCACCCCTTCTGCCCCCCTCCTCATTTGCAAAGGTCTGGTTATGCCACTGTGTAAAGGGATCGCTGCAACTGGAAGTATACTAATCGTACTTGGTCTTGTTGACAAACTTCACCGACTGTGCATGCGATGTCCTGCAACTCCGAAAGGACTTAGAACAATGCAACAAGTTTATAACACATTAGACTCATCACAGTAGTAGGTAACTAAACCTAACAAAGGTTCAGACAATGTAGCAGAGGGAAAATCATTTCCCCTTGAGTACTCTCCCCTCTTGACGACGCGGATTAGCCTGCCATTTATTGGGCAAATCCAGTTGAAATCCCTACTCCCCATGTGGAAGACTACCATGATTACCAAAATCAAACTTATCCAGTGTCCCATTTGGAATCTCTGGACCCTGGGGAAGACTTAATCAGTCTTCTAATGGCACTGGGCTCATCGCCCTTCCAAAATCCATACATCCCCTTGGTAGACTTGACCTACCGCTTAAAAATACAGTACAATTTCAAATAGAATAGCGCATTTGAAGATTATTCACCCTGTGTAAGTATCTTGAAACGTTTTAACCAATAACTTTATCTTGATTAAATGAAATCAATGTAAACTGTGTGGAGTAAAATGGTTGCACTATACAATTCAGACTTGTAGCACGCACTAGTACTTTTTTTTTCAAGAGTATGTTATTGGAAATGAATTTAGTAACTTAACATTGCTGGAGTACTCACTACAGCAAAATTTAAAATCATGAGTATGAGTACTGGGACCTGAGTACTTGGGCTTTGAGATATTTGTACTCAGGTACTACAATTCTGCTATATAATAGATGAACAACCCTAAGAACAACTAGGCGTTTCAACTTCAAGATGAATTTGATTTTCTCCCAAACTTTAAGTGAACAGAACTGAACTACTTGGTGCAAGTTTAAGGCAAATAAAACGACTATGTGAAAAGACAACATTTTTTTTCCAATATACAATATACATAGTTAAATAACAAACTTACATGATAGTGCGCAACACAAATCAATACAGTGCAACAGATACCGATTGGGCGTCTATTTTTTTAAAAAGCATTTAAATCCTTATTCATTTCATTGAACAAATTATTTTCATTAATAAGCATTACTGTCAACAAAACTCTATTAAAAAGCCCAGCAGTATTCCTAAGCACACCTAGGTAAAGATAAATGCAAGGTTCTGTGAATGGCTCTTTTCAGATCCACTTGCTTCTCAAAAGTCCTAGGTAAATCCAAATATTAACCTGTCTGTAATTAAAAAACTTTGGTTGATTGCAGCAAATTCATTTTTGCTGTGATCAACCAATATGGTCAAGGTAAAGCATGATGTGGTATAAGGCCAATATTGGAATGACGAGCAGATTGTAACTCAGTCTTGGCTTCTGTATTAGGCAAGCTGTCTAATATACCTCATCTAATAAGAATTTCTTGGTCTGTAATCAAGGTGGCCCCACACATAGTTTTGTTCATATGCAAATTAGCTCCAGATGTTCTATCACCCTACAAAGTTCAAAGTTCATGTGTAGTTATATTTTGTCAGTAGAGTGGATTAATAATGGGGGGTAAAATAGTATTAGTGCATTTGTTAAAAGTAAGCCCAGGGGGGAAGGACGCCTGATGTTTCGATACTAGAGTTGGGATTTTGGAGGTTGCCAGGCTCCTGTGGAGCTCTATGGAAAAAAATCCCTAAATCGGCATTAATATGCCTGATTGATTCCTCCAAAACCGCTTGATGAATTCATTCAATTTTTACCATACGGCAAGAAGACATCATTTAAATCAATTTCGTTCTGCGAACTTTTAGTTCGTAGAAGAAATTTGGAGAAAAATGCATTTGAAAATTCAATTTTCGCGCCATTTCAAAAATCCCTAGACTGCTGAGAACGTTATTTATTCAAATTTAGACTCATTCTCATCATGTATATGGGGTCCTACCACGCCTATTGACTCCACGAGGTCCGAGCACGAACGTATACAAACGCACACGAGACTACGGCGCTCATGCAACACCAACGTATACCCGACGTATTGACAGGATCTGGCTCATATCGCACCACATTTTGCTCAAATTTCCTTTCCAAGACCTGATTTGTCATAGTTGATCGCATGTTTTAGTGAAGTTAACATATAAGATTCGTTTTATGGGTGTGGCCTTTGCAGCAAACCGTTTTCGCACAGTTATGACAGAAAAATGACCGCATCATAAGCCTTTAACACCTTAGAATCTATATACATGTTTACTGGGCATTTATATAGAGTGCTAATTTCCAAAGGATGCCAAATAAATCCGACCTTCCCCCCCTGAGTAAACCCACAATACAACTGCACCTGTGTAATCTAGCAACACCTTACTTCGTATGAGACTCACATAAAAACTTCCCCACAAACAATAACAAAGTTCAAACACACAACACTTAAGAATACATATTAGTTATAAAGCTTATTGGCACCTGTGGAGTTTATGATGTCTCATATGCAAAGAGATGCTTACACCTATTAATATTTTATTCTGCTTGCTTAAAACTCTTTATTTACAAACACAGTTAAAACATCTAATCAATAATACAACAATAATCAATAATGCATTATATAATTAGCAACACACTGATAATTTGGAATACATTTTTTGTGGAAATCTTGAAGCTTGATTGTTTCCTTAATTTATCTCTACCTGTGCTTTTTAAAACAAACACAACTCAAGGCAGTAACTGTAATTATACCATTATGCTTTTGAAGAATGGCAGACATATGACATATTGGGTAAAATCTGGGAAATTCAAGTAGGCTTTACCTACACTGTTATGTCTGCCATAATTCCCAATGCCTAATTATGGATAAACCACACTCTTATCTTTAATGCATGATTGTGCAAAATAAATAATTACATATAATACAATTATACAAAAAAAAAAAGTACAAAAAAAAAAAAGGAATATTCTGAGCACCATTTAAAAATAAAATACACATTAGCTATAATTACATCAAGGATTGTCAAAAATTTACAGAACTTTGGGTTTTCTACATATACACACACACAGCATAGAAGAAATCTTGATTACTTTCAAACACACTCCCTGACTATACTCCATTTTCCTTCTTCTGGTGGTGCTCCAGTAAAACGTGGGCTGATTTAAAGCGGCAGCGTTTTTACACGCACGCACAAAGACAGAATATTTTGATGCATATTTTGATGTATATTTTGAATGAAAGTTGCATCAAGGTTAAGACATCCCTGTACAGAGGTAGACAAATAGTGTATAGTCCATGGGGTAACATGTTTTTGACAGGAAATCTTGGTGTTTGTTGCACAACAACAAAAAGTGGTGGGAACATGTATAAAGTTGAATAAGTTTGGTGTGTTGTACTATTCCACTGGGTGGGTAACTTCATTGGGTAACTGTGGGGCTAGTGTTCTTATTTGTCGTCAAACTGAGTGCATGCGCATTGATTTTTTGCCAAAGTACTCGAAGCTAAAAATATGCAGACAATAACCTCTAATCAATGACTTCTGAAATACTTATCTGTTTTTGTTGAAACTATTTAGGCACCAACTTGCTACCAAATATGGATTGTACAACAAAACTGTTTTGGGGCACAAAGCAACCAAACATTACTAAAAGGTCTACCTCCAAAACTGCTTTGTATTAAAAACAATTATGCATTATGGTATGCAAAAACAGTAGAAGATAAAGCACTATATATTAGTGAGTTAAAGACACCCTTTTTACAGCTTCCACAAAATTAAGCACACTGTTACACAGATACAAAGGCAGATGTACGTCATTGTAAGGCCAATGTGGTACAACCTTCTTGAAGACACTTCAATGGCAACTTGTGTCTGAGACATCTCCTCTGCTCTTAGTTCAAACCATCCGCGGAAACTTGAAACAAGATGCTCACTTGAGCTGAGGTTACTTCTGACATATTTCCTTGTCAACATTTGCTTGCATGGCAGATAATATATGAAAGCATTTGTTGAAGGTACTTGTCCTGTGGTATCCTTATTGAGGGGACATGATACTTCTTACAATGATTATGTGAAGGCAATTGGTGGCTCTGATGCATGCACAAGTCTGGAAATTCTAGCAGAGATGGAGATCTACATAGGCCACTGGAGATGAGGGCCTGAAGTAGTTCGGCCTCATACCTGAGACACTTGACATACAATACTTTAAATCTTCCACAGAAGGGTTGTGTTTTTCAAATGTAGTTACCCAATGGGCTATTCGATTTGAAATCCATACTCCCCTGTGGAAGGCTTGACCTAAATCTTCCACAGAGGGGGTGTGTATTTCAAGTGTATTCACCCAAAAGGCTATTTCATTTAAAATCCATATCATTCCCTTATCTGTGGAAGGCTTTACTTAAATCTTCCACAGAGAGAGTGTGTATTTCAAATGTAGTTAGCAATGAGCTATTCCATTTGAAATCCTTACTCCCTTTTGGAAGATTTAATCAGTCCTCCATAAAACGAGATATGGGATTTCATGTACAGCTATGCAAATGGGCTACCCATTTGTAATCCAAAGGTGTGTGGCATGGATTTCACATGGAATAGCCTTTTGTGTGTCCAATGGATTCCTAGGTTGCTTCCGTGAGCCTTAAAAAATGGACGTAACTGCCCAGGAGTTTTCAGTGTATTCCAGACCCTGCTGATTGTTCACTTCCTAAAGATTCCTGCAGAATGTCCATCAACGTCTGAAGGAATGTCCAAGCAGACAAGTGAAAGCACTTTTGCAAAGGCAATAACTGGACTTTATATAGAATCCACATTACTGATGATGCCTCCGTCTTATAAGGTTCACTAGCAGGAAACCCCATCACACCGTCTTTGGTATTTTTCAATGTACCCTTACATGTCAGATGACACATACACACATGCAGATGACACACATACACTGATGAAGGGTGTGCACTAGCAACCAACTAGAATTTTAAATATTCTTCTGAAGGTACACTTCTGTTAAGTTTGGCTCACAAAGAGGTGGTTGGAATGCCATTCTGAAAATAGAAAATAGATAAGAGTAGTATTGGTGCATTTGGAAAGAGTATAATAGTGATTTTATATGAAAAAGATTTTTCATTTTGATGTAGTAAACATTTGTGTTAGTATAACAGTACCATAGGATGCTGTGTATAACTAAATTCCGGATCCGAAATTTGATTACAAAGTTGTGATCGATTTGAGCTTAGCTATTTCACACAGTGATTAGCATGTGGACAAGCATTATGTATATGCAAAAAAAAAAACAATTGTTAGAAAATTGAGGGTGCCATTCCTGGGAATTCTCCCAGTCAGCCTTTAAAACCTGACTAAGAAACTACTTGTATTTCATTAAAGCCACTATCAGCAGTTTTCTTCAAATTTTAAACAAATACCACTATGAAATTGGTTGAAGTGTATTTTCTACATTGTTTTATTGGAAATTGTACAGTCCCTTTAAGTGCTAAGCTGAAAGCAGCAAAATCTTTTTTAACATGAGTGATTTTTGTGAGAAAAAATGGGGATCCCAACATTTTTACATCTATGCACCGCAATGGTGAAAATAAGCGGGCAATGGGTACTGTTTAATGCCCAGAAACCTTGAAACAGTTCCCCTGACAACTCAAAATATGGCTGGGCAACACTTATTTTACACTCAGTAGCACCTGTAAAGATCTCGGCGCAATGCATTTTCATGTACCATTTCTCAGAAATTAAAAAAAAAAAATACATCGGTCCTCGGACCGCTTGTGTCGCCTGCCGTCGCGGTTTGTGAATGATAGGTCTACCATCACCTTTGACCTTGATGTGACCTTTGACCTCATAAACAAATGAGGGCTTGCATGTAAACTCCATAAACCAAGTTTGGTTCCAATTGAACTTAAACTTTTCAAATGAGGTCAATTTTTACATTTTCAGCCGATTTTACAACTTGACCTCACATGACCTTTGACCTTGGTATGTGACCTTTGACCTCATCAACAAATGGGGGATGCCATGTTACACCTGGGACCCAACTTTGGTTTAAATCCATCAGAGTATGTGGATATTACAGGCAAATGTTAACCCTTTTTCACAACAACAGACATCACAACAACAACACAAACTCCAGACATCAACTACAGACTAACAGTGGACAAAGTGATCCCTATGTGTCTCCTGCCTTAGGGCAGGCGACACAAAAAGGTTAAGGTCTGTTCATACTTCCACTGCACTGCATTGCAGTGTACTTTCTGTCACTTACTTCCGCTGCACTCTCTACCAATTTACAGCATGTCAACCAGGTCAACAGGTTTGCATACATTGCTTAACTTTGCGAAGGAGTGATTACAAACATTTTCAACATTGACGACTGCCACTCTTATGCATCGTTGATGCTCACAAGTAAATAACTTTAACTTTGTTGCTGTACTGCATCGCGTTGCAGTCAATTATGGGCATGCCCTCTAGAATTGGGCAGTACATTTCGGTGCAGTGGAAGTATGAATGGACCTTAGGCTACAAATTCCTGCTCTTTAACAACAGTTGTAGATATTTAAATGTTGTTTTATGTAGTACGGTAAAGGTAGTTTGTTGATATAATGCCACAAACAAAGAGAAAATCTGACCATAAATCCAAATTTGAAATTAAATGACTGGTTGTGAATTTAAACAGATCCTGTGATGATCATAACCTTTTCTATGCTCCCCTCTAGTTCTGCAGAGGACCACAAAATCATCCTATGCTGAAAATTTCAACTGATTCTAACATTCTGATTTAATTTAATCAATATTTGTTATATTTCAGTTCCCCCAGGCCACTGCTTTGATTTAAAGGTGCAACAAGGAGATTTCACCATTATCAGGGCCCTAAAAAATCGAAGTACTGATTTTTGCCCTGATGTAAGGCTTTCTATCAAAAACATCCCCATCTGAAAGGATTAAGCTGAGAAATGTTTCTTTGGTACAAAAAATTGTGAAATTTCTAATTTCGTATAGGAGCAAATATGAAATTCAGCCTAGGTTTTACATGAAAATATAAGCAAATCAAAATCGCCTTTTTTTCTCTCTTTTAAGACATTTCTGTAGCGAAATACAATGCAAGAAATCTATTGAGTGCCTAATCTATAGACATTACTATTATGACACAATATTTGGGTGCCTCAAAATCTCTCGTTGTCACCTTTTAATTGTCTGAAATCCTGGACATTAATACAAAGATGGCTCTTGTTTCATAACAAAAAGATTATTGCGTTATTTGTTGAGTATTTGTCAATTTGAGATTAGATTATGTGTACATATACAGGGTGAGTCCAAAAAACTTGAACCCTTATGTGTTGTCCGCCATTTGAATTTTTAATAATATATAATTTTTTACTTTATTTGTATATTTTTCATACAGGAAGCTTATTTCATTATCTTTAATTTGCTGGGCAAAAATCATTCCAACGTTAGTATAGGCCGGGCTACAGTCTTTCGAATCAAGGATTTGCAGTGAATAAATAGCCTGATTTTCTTCTGGACACTGATTTCCTTCGCTGAACGCCGTTCATTCAATGTGAATCCGTGGACAGAGCAGAAAATCGACTACTCGATTCAAACGACTGTAGCTCGGTCTATACCTAACCGATGTGAATGATCTTTGCAGTAAATTAAAGATAATGAACCCAGCTTTCAGATGAACGCAAATATGTTAGATACATGTTACTTCAAATGGCGGACACAATCAGGGTCAAGTTTTTTTTTACTCACCCTGTATATACAAATCTAACTTTGTCAACACCTTGAGGGTGCACTTCCCACAATATATCTGCATGTTGCTGGGAAGTTATGGGTAGTACACGCAATGTTTTACCATGCCTCTTAATACTGGTAGGCTCCCAAACTTGGGGTGCTCAACCATCAACCAAAAGAACTTAGTATAGCAACATTATCCAGTTCGTGGTATTTGACTAGCAGCAACTATCAAACTATTAACCTTAATGAAGCTCTTCTAAATGTCAAATACTGTTCCACCTATGCTACAACTATAACATCAAAGCAATTTTCAACAACCCACCACATGAAACAATTTAACACATAGTAAATGGAATGCGCAAGATCAAGCAGCTAACGGAAGCTGTCCAGTAACTACAATTTCTTCTGAGTAGATAATTACAAACCTAACTTAATCAGTTTTAGTCTTGTGTGCTAATTATGATTCAGAGCTTCTTCCGAGAATCTCATGATTCTTCTAGTTCAAGACGGAATAACCTTTCTTTTCGTTCCTTTTCTAATGATTCTGTGGGTTCAAATAACCAGATATAGTTATGATGAAAGGAAAGAGTGGATATGCAACTACACAAGTTTTAAAAATTACATTTGACCCAATAATAATGCCCCCCCCTATTCCAATCCATATGAAATAGGTATAAATTGTAGTAATTGCTTATCCAAACACCAAATTTCAGCACACAAATGCATTTGATTTAAAAGTTGGACAAAACAGGATATTATACTATTTGACTCATAAAAGTATCCTGTTCCTTGATAGTAAACATTCCTACTATACTCAATAACTTCTGCGAGTCGGTGACGTCAATGCATTCAGGCAGAATTTTTTTGAGTGTATATTTTTGCACCAGCTTTATACGCGCTTGTGCGACTGTGCGTATCAGACGCTTAATTCTGTCACCTTTTGCAGTACACTCTGAGCCACAGACTCGAGGAAGATAAAAAAGGCACTATACATAAACCATTTTCAGATAGGCCAAAAAGTTTGTTCAGAAACATTAGCCAAAAAAGATATGTGCTATGTTTTCAGGCAAAACAGATGTACACTGCTCTGTTTTATTGCATTTTGTGCCCTTTTTTGTGGGGGGGGGGGAACCTTATTACTGTGTTGTAATTTCTGTTCCTTTATGGGGGGGAACAAAAATAATACACCCTTTTAATTTCTCAGAGTAGTTTGGTTCAGCAGATACGATAAAGCATACAGACACTGCTTAACTGAGAAGAAAGTTATGGATACACAATGCCCTTTAACATTTGAGTAGAAGGTGGGAATTATTAAATTATGACCAGGTGCACTTAAAGAAAATCCAATATGGGCATGTTGTAGATTTATACATCATGAAACAGTTGTACAATGAATCTGAGAAAATGGGTTGTCTGTGCAATCAATATTGTGAGGTATTCTCATACGGATGGAACAATCTATAAATGTTTTAGAAGTGGGTGTTTGTATGAGGACAACGGCTATTAAAGTGAAGGTACACTTTTTGGAAATACATCTAGAAAGGGGCAATTTGGCCCATATTTTGGGATGGTGGTCATGAATTGACCAGACGGGACAGGGGATAGAATCAACTCTTTTTGGCCATTTTGTTGAAATGCCAATTTTAGTCAGAAGTCTAAGTAGAATGTAAAAAACATAGTTAATTAGATGGACACTGTACGCAAAGTTGGTACTTTAGTCTTTTACCCAAGTCTGGGGACTTGTATTTCAATGGATAAAAGCACACTGAAATACGTTTGGGCCTATTCAACAACAAAATTAAATTCATCAAAATTTTAGTGAAATCCACATCATGGACTCGAATAGGATGAGGAGGCAGTATAAATTACAGTATCATCATAAACATGACTGGACTCAATAGGCTTTAGGATTCAGTATCAATTTGGATCCAGTAACAAATTTCAGTCTCATCATAACATGCACCGGGTATCCAGACCTGACATTTTTTGGGTGACTCCCGGGGCGGAAGGACTAAATAGCCAAAACAATAGGTGATTTGTAGATTTTGGAATGAACCCTTGGGGCGCGTGCCCCAAAAGCACCCCCACGATATTCCCTGACCTGGACTGGACTCAGATAGGATAATGATCAGTTCCTATCCACCATGTATATCTTCAGGCATGTCTAATTTGAAAAAAAAAATAGCGCCATTTGTCTGGAAGAGGGAATATTCTTTACCTGCCCTACTTGCACGCAGAGCATCTGTGTTTCCCTGGCCGAACCCGCGTCCTGTCTTGTCAACGACGCATTCCAATTCATAAGGCAGGTTGTATAACTACCCGTACCATCAGTTCTAATGGCCGTATGGCCATGCTTTCCTGATCCACAGCCAGGACTGAGTCTTGTAAACTATTAACGCTACCTCCATCCTCAAACCTTTATTGGTATAACAGACGTCCTCGTCTTTGGAACCTCTAATCAGTTTCTTTGGATGTGTGAACTTTGACCTCGATTTCAGTCTCTTCTGGTACACGACTCCTGGATGCCAGGGAGCCAAATTTGTACCGTTGAGGAGCTGCTTGAGCGGGGCTGATGGAGGAGACGGGGGTTGGGATGAATGGTGTGTTTCCTTGTTATCTATTGAGGATTCTAGTTCTTGGATGGAGAGAGGCGCGTCATTATGGAAGTATCTAAGGGAAGAAATGATGAAAAAAGCATGATAGAGGATAATCATGAACTACGGGTACAAATTATTGCAAATTGAATGATCTAATTTTGACATTTTTCACATCCTTGATTTCAGCAGGCATTGTTATAACTAGTGTAACAGAATCCTTGTTATTACTCTCAAAGCCATCTATATATATTAAATATACCCATTGGATGTCAGCTCTTATTTGAAACTAAACCTTTTTTTTTTGTCTGGGCACTATATCAGCTGATTTTAGGATTATAAGCTTATAGGATGTCATTAGCAACAGAAAACACCAGATTTACAGACGATCTTATTTTGATGATAACTCAGAGGCATATTATAGTAACTCACTAATCGTCCACAACATCCAGGCAGCATTCTGCTGCTTCCAGGTAATCCGCCTGATTCTGGTTCTCGATCTGTGAGGGACATCGCCATTCGGCCATGAGGATAAGATCCAGGTGGAGGATGCTCACTAGGTCCAAGACGAAAGAATTTTGTATTGTGCCAGCCCCCGAGAATTCGGCAGCCTAAACGCGAATAAACGCATGTTGTTGGATGGTGGCAGAATACTGAATTCATCCCGTTCAATACCAATAGAGTTACTGGTAGCAAGTCTTTCTGTCCACAAGCAACTCTCTGAACTCCTTAGAGACTGCTTCAAGAGGTTGGGACTTCGCTTTTGAGGACTCGGTGATTTAAGGCGAGTTAGAGAGGTCTCTGTCTGACATAGGGTGCTTCACGTTAGATAATGGCAGCTATGTTCTTGCATGCTAGATACCACTTCAACGACTGTCTGGTGGAGCAATTTCTGCTAGGATGTATAAGTTCTCCGTTGGGGGTTGGATGAAGACATCTGTTGTAAGCCGGCAGGAGGCATTTAAAGTGACAGGAGGAGATTTTTTAGGATATGAATTCTCTCAAATTTCACTGATCGGTTGTAGACCACCTACCGAGACATTTGGAAGGTTTTATTGGACACAACAGGTGCAAAAGAAAACCGCAAACCTTGTTTGAATTGCCTGCTTCGAATCATTCCCCATAGAAAAACCATGCTTGGACTTCTGCGTGCATGACAGAAACTACTAAATCATCATCGTATTACATAGAGACGGGTATTTGGATTATTCACTTCCGGTGGGATCTAATACATTGTTACGCATTTCCAAATATGTAAAAAACCTATGTTAGAGAAAAATTGGGGCGCTTCTTCTGGAAATCTCCTTTAATGCTAGGTCCAAGCTTTCTTGGGCAATGGGTGTGATCTTTCTATACAGGGAAGGCAACTCTGGCCCACATGAGTGAAACAGGGCCCCATCTTTTGCCAGGAGTTGTTAAAGATGTATTGCTAACATACTTATCTTCATATACTTAATGTGGGTCTTAGGAGAGAGAGTGCCAGGTCCAAGGTAACTCATAGGTAAACGGGTTATCGAGTGCCTCCCGGGGGTGTCCAAACCAAGTTAAGAAGTTTCGGCTTCACAGTTGCATAAATTTGAAGGTCAATCTTAATCTAATCTCGCTCGGTCCACAAAAAAAATAAGCACATTTCTAAACTAAAGGGGAATGGCCCTATTTAGGTACATAAAGTTTTCATTGTGATAGACATGGCTTCAACCCAAAACCCCACTCGTAAAGTTCATGCCAATATTACAAGCTGGTTTTGTATGGGAGCGAAAAAAGGTGATTTTGTAATCCCATAGATTACTCTGTAAACTTAATATGGATCCCAAAATGGGGCACATTTTTGTCATAACATGCAACCAAACATCCTTTCCCCTGAGATTTCAGGTAAGGGAAAAAATAGCTTTTTTCAGATTAATAAAATGGATACTTCTGGTAAAATGGCCCTATAAAGTAACTCAAACACTCTACCAAACTCTTTACTTGACAAGTGAGGAAATTGTAAAAGTGACAAAATATTTTTGTAAGCATGATAAGAATTGATTTAAAAATCAGGCACAAGATATAACAAAAGTCATGATCTAAATTTAGATATGGCAGTTATTCAATCCTACTTCAAGAACAAGTGCTGTTTCCAGACAACTTACGCATTATTGAAATTTTTTAACATTGAACGTAGATGGGCGTCTATACTTTAAATAGTAAACGTCTGTTTATTAACAACATAACCTTCAACGTGGTTTAAGTGCAACATAGTGAACATGGATTACATCTGAAAGGTTTAGATATGTCGACCTACTACTTTCTATTTTGACTGTGAAAAATTAAATTCTGAATGGATTTATGCAATCTGCAATTTCCAAACTGTAGATGATGTGACATTGATGTCAGCGTTCATTGGTTTTACGGTTGGAAAGGTAGCTTCTGTGAAAACTGTCGGAAAATGCTATTATTAAAACAGATTGTTTGGTTGCCAGCAAAAAACTATCTTGCTGCATTTTAATGACATCAATATATTTTGTATCGTAAGGTTTTGATTATTTGCAATTAACACCCTGAGGTATACACATTGTATGTATCTCTGATTTTTTTCTGATGGCTCCCCGGGGTACCTCGATTGGGTTTGTTTGGGGCTGCGGACTAGAAACACAGTTACCTAATTCTAAGGGTAATTGGTCAGAAAGAGATACGCTTGGAGCTACATCACATATACCTTAATATTAAAGTACCCCTCCACCATGCAGGATTGGTTCATTACAGTGGACATAACATCAAATGAACCCGTATAATAAATCAACTTAGACCTACTATAGATCTTTATCGCCTTTAATTTTCTTACCATGTCTTTGAGTGGGACTAATTAACATAAGGAACTCTGTGAACAACCAATGAAATTGGCCAGCAGTGGGGAAAAAGGACATACTAATACTGCTGCAATTAACTGCAATATACTTCGTGAATATATCGCAAAACAATTCATTCTATATGTCCGAAAAATATGAAATTATTCATTTCTAATGAAAAATAAAAGCTCAGATACATCCAGAGGCATTGCTCACATTTTGATCGCTCCCATTGATCACAGGAAACATAAAAGGCCATGATGACGGGAAGAATACAGGACATCCCCCCACAAAAAGTAGTCTATGATGATTAAAACACTCAAAAACCTTATTTCCATTCTGTTCAAGAATATATCACAGCTTCAAGCTCAAAGTATTATTACAGTTGGTAATTTTCTTTGGACATCAAACAATAATCTGGTTATAGGTTTATATGGTTAGGATATCACTGAAATTTTACGGACACCTGGCTTTTCTATGGACTTTTCAGCCACAAAATGTTGCAAAGGCCAAGTGAACATCACCATGGTGAACACAGAACCTGCCACTGACCAAATTTCTTCGTTTTTTACAAATGTAAGTGTATCATTTTGAAACATATATTAAACTTTTGAATGAACAATTAGGAGGGCCACATCATTATCTGTAAAATGTATGCTTTATGGAACCATCAAATTTGCAGGAAGTTTTGTAACATGGTTTTAAAGGCGATTGATTGATTATGTGTATTGTGTTCTCTACTTGATATGGAGGCCTGACACTTGCAATACACCACGTCAAGTTACCGTGGGATGAACAACATGTGCGGTTTGATGTAGACGCAAAAAAAAAGTGCGTTGCAAAGACCTATTCAATCGTGCTTAATATGATGTTTTAACATACGTAAAACGCGTGTTTTTTGTTTATATCTTGGGCATGAAATGGATTTGAGGGCTCAAATTTCAATACGACATGAGAAAAATACGGCCTTTCATATGATATCAAAATAAGACGACTTCGAGGTAAATCAGGGGGGTCCCAAAGACGATCGGAACACGCACCTTTAAAAACAAGCTCTGATAAACTGGTGCAGTATGTTTTCAAAAGAAACAACAACCAAATAAAACAAATCTTCAAATTAAAAGTGCATCATCCAGTCTCGGTTTCTATTGTTTTCTTTGTTCTGTTGTCTATTTCGTTTATCTCTGCCTCGTGTTCCGTGTCATACGCTCATACTTTGACTCAAGTTCAAACTTTAACTATGTACACAATGGCAATGTACCCCACTTTTTTCCCTCAGGGGAAAAAAGTTTTTCAGTGTTGCAGTTTTGAACAAGGCAGCCTCTATTTGTTGGGCAATATAAAGAAGAAAAATAACGTTTCATGATGTATTCCGCACAATACGCCCAGGATTTTAAAAGGCGCTAACTACAGCTGAGTCGTCTGATATTACCACTTTTTTCCCCTGTGTACATTGTCGATTTGTAAATGTTGGCTATTTTATTCGATAGTTGCTCTCTATATCTATATCACTTTTTTCCCTTGGATACTATCAAATATTGAATGATGGCGGTTTCGTAAAATTTATCCGTCGCTAATATATAATACCACTTGTTTTTCCGAATTACTGTATTTGCGAAACGAACAGAAAACTCCCATTGGATTACAGATTTATTCCGTAGTATGCATAACGTGATTAACAGAATAAAGCGTGTAATCCAATTGGGAGTTCTGTTTCGTTTCGTTTCGAAAAAACCAAAGTAAGCCTTTTGTTCCCCTGTGTAAGTATTTTCCTCAGGGAAAAAGTGTGGTACTATATATTATCTTCGTCGCTCTATTATATATACTACCACTTTTTCCCCTGTAATTTTTCCTGAGGGGAAAAAAGTGATACTATATATTATGCTACATTTTTTCCCTGTTGTTTTTTGGCATGATCCTTCTTTTACAGAACCCCCTAGTACTAAAACCCCATTATTACTGTCACCCCCAAAAGTTACTAAGCAAGATGAGTCTGCGCCCCTTTTCAAACGGGGGTTATCCCCCAGTCGTTAGAACCCCTTAAGAATGTTGCCTATTTATTGGGAATTAGGGAGGAACAATTTTCGTCGTGCTTATATATATACCACTTTTTTCCCATGTGGAATTATTTTCCTCAGGGGAAAACAAGTCGGTGGTGGTACTATAGATAATGTTCCGCTCTATAGATACTACCACTTTTTCCTGTATTTTTTACTGAGGGGAAAAAAGGTTGTGGTCCTATATATTATACTACCATTTTTTCCACTGTCCTTTTTTGGCAATTTTGTCCTTGAACCACTCTGATCACAGTAACCCCCTATTACTAAACCCCTTATTTACTGTACCCCCAAAAGCATCAAGCACGCTGAGTATGCGCCCCTTTTCAAACGGGGGGATCCCCCCAGTCGTTAGAACACATTGAAGAATGTTGGACTATTCATTGGGAGGGAAAATTATCTCTCCGGGCTCTATATTATACACACTTTTTCCCTGGTAATTACGTTGTCATTCAGGGGAGGAAAAAGTGTACTAATAGTATGTTCATCGCTCGATATATAATACCACTTGTTTCCCCCGTAAGTTTCTGAGGGAAAAAAGTGGTACTATATATTATGTTCGTCGCTCTATATACTACCACTTTTTTCCACTGTATTTTTTCCTGAGGGGAAAAACGTCGGTAATATATTATTTACTCCCACTTTTTTACCCTGTCCTTTTTTGCAATTTTGTCCTCCTTTACAGTAAACCCCCTATTACGAAACCCCCTTATCTACTGTCACCTCCAAAGGCTACTCAGCAAGCTGAGTCTGCGCCCCTTTTCAAACGGGGGGATTCGTCCCCAGTTCGTTAGAACCACATTTAGAATGTGCCTATTATTGGGAGGAAATTTTCTTCGTCGCATCTATATATACTACCAATTTGTTCCAATGGGTGTAATTATTTTCCTCAGGGGAAAAAAGTGGTACTATATAGAATGTTCGTCGATCTCTATATACTACCACTTTTTCCTGTATTTTTTTCATGAGGCGGAAAAAATGTGCGGTAGTATAATATTATACTACCACTTTTCCCGTCGCCTTTTTTGGCAAAGTTTTGCCTTCTCTTAGAGGAAACCCCCTATTTACTAAACCCCTATCGTCTTACCCCAAAAAGTACTCAGCAAGCTGAGTCTGCGCCCCTTTTCAAACGGGGGGATCTCCCCCAGTCGTTAGAACACATTGAAATGTTGCTATCTATTGTAAGGAAATTCTCTTCGTCGCTCTATATATACTACCCCCACTTTTTCTCCTGTATTTTTTCCTGAGGGGAAAAAAGTGGTACTATGGTACTCAAGCAGGGCTAGTAGATTTACTGGGCTTTCTCCTAACCTAAGTCACTGGGGCAAGGGAAGAGGCTTACCAGGGCTTAGCCCGTAAATCACTGGGGCGAGTAGATCGCTGAAATTTAGCCCTAAACCCTAAGTCACGGGGCGAGTAGATCACTGGGCTTTAGCCCTAAAACCATAGTCACTGGGGCGAGTGATAAAAGGGGTCTTTAGCTTCACACCCTAAGTCACGGAGGGCGAGGGAGATCATGGGCTTTAGCCCTAACCCTAAGTCACTGTCGCGAGTAGATCACTGGGCTTAAAAAGGGCCCTCACACTAAGTCAATGGGGGTGGTAGATCACTGGACTTAGCCCTAAACCCAAGTCACTAGGGGGCTTTAGCACTAACCCTAAGTCACTGGGGTGAGTAGATCACAGGGCAATAGCCCTAACCCGACGTCACTGGGGTGAGGAGATCACTGGGCTTTAGCCCTAACCCAAATCATGGGGCGGAGTAGATCACTGGGCTTGAGCCTTCCATAAGAACTGGGGTGAGTAGATCACTGGCTTTAGCACAGTCCCTAGTCAATGGGCTTTGGGTGATCAACTCTCCACCAGTGACTTAGGGCTGAAGTGCAGTGATCTCAATCACCGCAGTGACTTAGGGTTAGGACTAAAGCCAAGTTGATCTGCTCACCCCCCGTGATTAGTGGTTAGGGCAAAGCCCAGTGATTACTCACCCTTGTGGACTAGGGTTAGGGCTAAAGCATGTGATTACTCGCCCCAGGACTTAGGGTAGGGTTAACGCCCAGTAATCTACTCACCCCAGTGACAGGGTTAGGGCTAAAGTTCAGTGATCTACTCGTCAGTGATTAAGGTTAGGGATAAAGCCCAGAGATCTACTCACCACAGTGACGTAGGGTGTAGGGGCTACAAGCCGGGATCTACTCGCCACCAGTGACTTAGCGGTTAGGGATTAAAGTTCGTGATCTACTCACCCCAGGACTTAGGGTTATGGGCTAAAGCATAGGATCTACTCGCCAGTGACTTAGGGTTAGGGCTAAAGCCCAGGACTCCTACCTACCTTACCCTAACCCTAACTTAACCATAAACCTAACCTAAAACCCTAACCCTAACCCAAACCCCTAACCCTAGCATGGGGTGAGGTGAGCATGGCTTAGCCTAAACACTAAGGTCACTGGGGTGATAGATCACTGGGTTTGTGTGATCAAATTCTCCCCATGCCTTAGGGTTAGGCTAAAGCCCAAGGATCTACTCACCCCAGTGACTCTAGGGTTAGGGCTGGAAGTGTAGTGATCTAATCACCCCAGCAGTGACTTAGGGTTAGGGCTAAAGCACATGATATATCACCCCAGTGGACTTAGGGTAGGGCTAAAGACAGTGATCTACTCCATCCAGGGACTTAGGGTGGGGTAGGGCCTAAAGCCCAGTGATCTACTCGCCCCAGTGACTAGGGTTAGGCTTAAAGCCCAGTGATCTACTCGCCCAGGGACTTAGGGTTGGGGCAAAAGCCCGGTGAATCACCTCGCCCCAGGACTTAGGGTTAGGGATAAAGTTCAGTGATATCACTCGAACTCCTAGGACTTAGGGTTCGGCAAAGCCCAGTAATCTACTCACCCCAGTGACTTAGGGGTAGGGCCAAATTGTGCAGTGATCTAAGCACCGCAGTGACTTAGGGTTAGGCGCAACGCCCAGTGATCTGCTCACCCCAGTGACTAGGGTTAGGGCTAGGCCCAGTGATTACTCACCCTGATATAGGGGGGTTTAGTCAAGTAAAAGTAAGTTAACTAGGGGTTACTGTTGAAAAGAAGGACAAATTGCCAAAAAGGACAGGGGAAGAAAATGTAGTATATAATTATAGTACCACTTTTTCCCCTCAGGAAACAAAAAATACAGGGGAAAACGTGGTAGTATATATAGAGCGACGAACATAATAGATAGTACCACTTTTTCCCTGATGAAAATAATTACACAAGGGGGGAAAAAAGTGGTTCTATATATATTAGAGCGACGAGATAATTCCTCTCAAAAATAGGCAACGTTCTTAATGTGTTTTAACGACTGGGGGAGAATCCCCCGTTTGAAAGGGGGCAGATCAGCTGCCTGAGGAGCTTTGGGGGTGACAGGAGATAAGGGGGTTTAGTAATAGGGGGTTACTGTAAAAGAAGGAAAAATTGCCAAAAAGGACAGGGAAAAATGGTAGGTATAAGATAGTACAAGTTGTTTTCATAAACTTTTATTGCAAAAAAACTAAAAAATCTTAAAAAAAAAAAAAAAAGAAGGTGGGAAAAAAGTGGATTAGGTAAGTTTAGTATATATTAGGCGACAAAAAAAATAGATGTAACATTTTTTCCCCTGATTGAAATAATTAAAACAGGGGAAAAAGATGGTAGTTATATATGAGAGCGACAAAGATAATTTCCTCTCAAAATAAAAGAGGCAAGTTATAAGGTGTTTCTACCACCTGGAGAATCCCACCGTTTGAAAAGGGGCGCAGACTCAGCGTGCTGAGTAGCTTTTGGGCGGTGACAGTAGATAAGGGGGTTTAGTATAGGTGGGTTACTGTAAAAGAAGGACAAAATGCCAAAAAAAGGACAGGGGAGAAAAGTGGTACTATATATTATACTACCATTTTTTCCCCTCAGGAAAAAAAACAGGGGAAAAAAGTGTGTTAGTAATTATAGAGCCGACGAACATACTATATAGTACCAACTTTTTTCCATCAGAAAAAATACAGGGGAAAAAAGTGGTAGTATATATAGAGCGCGAACATAATATATAGTACCACTTTTTTCCTCTGATGAAAAAAATTCACAGGGGAAATTTAAAGTGGAGTATATATAGAGCGACGAAGATTAATTTCCTCCCAAATAAATAAGGCAACGTTCTTAATGTGTCTAAAGACTGGGGAGAATCACCCCGTTGGAAAAGGGGGCGAAGAAGAAGAGTTAGTGAGTAAGCTTTTGGGGTGGGGTGACCCTCACAGGTATAAATAAGGGGGTTTAGTAAGAGGGGGTTACTGTAAAAGAAGGATAAAATTGACCAAAAAAAAGACACAGCGGGAATAAAGTTCTGTAGTAATATATAGTATCACTTTTTTCCCCTCAAGAAAAAAATTAACGGGAAAAAAGTGGAGTATGTATAGAAAGCGACGACCATACTCGATAGTTACTGTAAATGAAGGACAAAATTGCAAAAAGGGACCGGGGGAAAAAGTGTAGTAATCATTATATAGTATCACTTTTTTCCCCTCCAGAAAAAAATTACAGGGGAAAAAAGTGGTAGTATATATTAGAGCGACGAAACATACTATATAGTTACTGTAAAAAGGACAAGCCGCAAAAGCCTAAATGACAAGATCAAAAAGGAAAGGGGAACATAGATAGGGCGTAGTATAATACTAGTTATCACTTTGTTCACCTCAAGAAAAAAAGGACAGGGGGAAAAAAGTGATAGCAATTAATAGAGAGACGAAGATAATAATAGTACCACTTTTTTCCCCTGGAGGAAAATTAATTACACCAGGGGATAAAAAGGGCTTACTTGGTTTCAAAACGAAACGAAAACAGAACTCCCATTGGATTACAACTCTTTATTCCGGTATGCACGTTATGCATGCGTGACTGAAATAAGCTTGTAATCCAATGGAGAGTTCGGTTTCGTTCGCAAAATACAGTAAGCCGGAAAAAGTGGTATTATATATAGCGGGCGACGGATAAAATTTTACAAAACCGCCATCATTCAATATTTTTGATAGTATCCCTCAGGGGAACAAAGTGGTAGTAATATAGAGAGCAACTATCGAATAAATCGCCACATACTTTCACAAATCGCAATGTTAACACAGTGAAAAAGGGGTAGTATATTATAGGCGACTCAAGCTATTTAGCCTGTTAAAATCTGGGCGTATTGTGCGGAATCTCAAATGAACGTTATTTTTTGTCTTCTTTATATGACCAACAAATAGAGGCTCCTTTTTTTCAACCTGGCAGCCCCCCCAAAAACAGATGAACCATTTTCCCCTGAGGGGAAAAAGGGGTACATTGCCTACACAATAAAGGCCAATTCATACTTCACTGCCTTTTTAGTAAACAGTGCCTTATTGTCATTGCAGTGCTAATTTTCCATCCAATTTTGCTGGAAGACCCCTGCACAAGCAAAATAAGTATAGATTTGCATGCTCTCCTTGCCTCCATTAATTGCAGCCGACAGTTCCATATATTGCACTGCCTGCACACACTGCAGCAAAGTATGAACAGTGTCTACTAAAAACCCACCTTGACTTAGGCGCCCATTAGCTCTAAGTGGTCCCAGTTTTTATCATAATGTAGTCTGTGAATGTTGGAGCGGTGAAGAAAACCGTTGTTTATCAGCTCACTCCTTTCGGGAGTCAGATGGATCTAAGCTGTGTTGTCTAATAAGTCTCTCAATAAGCGATTTCTTCTGTGCAGATAACATCAAATTACAAACACTACTGGATATATACGGAATATGATTTTAATAGACAGTGATAATAGCTACTTATCTTTCAAAAAGTAATATGTAAGCTCCCACTCACACGCAAGGGAGTTGGTCTCAGAACAGTTGCCTCACCTTTCAATTACCTTTAATGCTATTATTTTTGTTACTATCTCTGCTCATATCAACAGTTTCCTAATTTTGAGGAAACAAAATCAATACCACAAGTTAACACATCTGTTTGGAATGCATGATAAACAAAGTAATAAAACAACAAAATAAATCGGCAGCACAACAATTTTGATACCTAATTTTGGATTGTTTAATTTTACTAGCTTACGTCCTAAGTTAACAAAAAGTTTGTCTCACATACAATTAAAAGCTATGTGCTATGCTTTTTTTCCTTTTTTTTCAAGAAATGGAGCTATGTAATGTGAAAATTCCTTATTTTATGTGTTTTTTGGCCCAACTTTTTTATCTGGCCACTTCACAGCCAATATTTCAATTTCTTTTCTAATAACTAAAAAAAAAAGCCAAAAATTAGGCTCATCGCATAGCATTATGCAGCAAAAGTGACTCAACATACTTAAGTGTGGGGTCTGTGAGACAGACTTTTAACATTTGTTTTACCTATGCAAATTATACATATCTATGGAAATTAGACAATAGAGGGCACTATAACATACAAGTCAGTGCTTTTGCAGGCCTCTGTGTCAAGAATCTTGTGATGCATATTTCTGACTTTTTGTACAGGTGATAGCTCTTGTATGCCTCTATTTGTATCAGTTATAACTCCAGTTATCACTCCTGCTTTAAGTTGTTCAAAAATAAACAATTTACACATGTTAAATGTAGGTCTACAGAGTATGATACAATTACTTGCCAATTTCCTTACCAATTGTTGATCACAATTTGCTCTAAGAATATCTGACTGTGCTTCTGCTTGCCTCCTGGCATACTTTTCCATTTGTAGCTCACATGCTACCTCTTCTTTTGCTTTGCTTACTTCACCTGAAATGGACAGATGTGAGAAATGATTTAAGGTATTGCAACACAATTCAACTGTAGTAATAGTTCTCAATACATGCATTGATTCATGGAGAATAATATAATGGGTCTGATTGGCAATGCTTCAATTGTGTCGACAAACAGTTCTTGAGCCGCAAGTCTTGCCCCACATTGCAATACTAGGGGTGGGCAAGTATGAACTTTTTTTACAAATCTTTTGTAAAACGAGCATATTCTATGGCCATTTTGGCTCCTGAAAATGAATCAGGCAAGCTTTTTTACTCAAGATAAATTTTTAGGTTGGTTCCGTGGAGTTTAAGTTTTGTACATGAAGTCTATGGGGCTCTCCTGCTACTTTTGGAAAAACAAAAAACAAACATGATCTTCATCCTGGATTTTGCTAGAAACTCACCAATAGGTGCTTTATAGGTTTAGGCAAATGATTGTCAAAGAAAAAAACTAGCAAAGTTATTCTCAATGACAGAAAATACACTTTTTCCAAAACTCTCTTCAATGGAGGCAAGGCAATGCACAGAACAACCAAAACAAGACCACTAGTTTGTGAGTGAGTGAAAATTGAAGTAGTCTATTGTTGTAAGGTCAAGCCTTGCAAGCAGTTACATAACTTTCTAATACCTGTGAATGGTATTGGAGTGTTTTCATACCAGCATGTTCATGTGTGGTACTATTATAAACATATGTGAACCACTTTTACAAACCCAGGAACAAGTCACAGTGACAAACCCCTTTTTGCAATGAAGGTTGTTGTGAATACCAGTTAATCACATAAGATACCAATCAATAGGTTCAAGACCTTATTTGTTATGCCTTGCTATTCAAATTCACCCAACCAAAGTGGGCAGACAACTGTCTACATAAAGCACAGGTAACTGTTAGCATTCCAGTCTTTTGTCTATACTTCAGGTACAAGTGCTTAAAAGCAAAAGAATATCTTGAGCATCATATGTGGGATACAGC